>KZ808584.1:56628-75657 GCA_000696205.2 Oncopeltus fasciatus | reverse complement strand
ATATAATAAAATTGTTAAATAATAAGATATTAAATAGTAAATTATTTTGTTAAAATATTATAATTGTACTCTGACAGTACCACATAAGGTTATACCTATTGACTTAGAGTTGGTGCTATTTTGACTAATGTTTATTTATAGCTTTTTTTTTATAACCTTTATTTACATATTACATTCTGTTAAAAATAAATAAAAACATTTTGTAATTTAATTACAATGGATAATTTTAAAAAATTACATTAATGAAAGTCAAGTGAGTAGAGAAGGTGATCAGTGACACCACTCTCAAAATTTTTGTAGCTTTACATTTATTATTCTCTAAAAGAAGTGGTTTGATTTGGAAATGACAGATTTTGATAGGAAATTTAAATCCAGTGTTTGTTATTTCATTTGATTCATTCTATTCACTGCAGAATAATATTGAAAATTTTTATCAATTTCATAGAATGATATGGTATTTCTTTGGTTACCCCCTTATGATGCAAGGATTCTGCCTAGGAGCAAATTTTTTTTTTTAATATGTGTTATTATTTATTTGTGAAATCAGTATATTTTTTTTTGTTTTGTAAAATATGGTCCTGCATGGAATTCGATAGCAGCTCTCCTCTAATGACTCTCGTGTTTGTCAAGGAGTGTATTTTATGTGTACATAGTATGTTTAAATATCTATATTTTTTAAAAACAAATATATTGTAAAATGTTAAATTATTAGTTTTTCTTTTCGTTTTCTTGAAAGGATCCTATTCCGAATTCAGTTGATGAATCACCAAGTTTACCCAATTTTAGTTGGCGAAATAGGTGTGCCTAAGAATGAATTTGTTGCAAAATGTATTATGGATTTAGTATTTTCCATTATTTGTACCTTGTAGAATTATTCATATCAGTTAAATAATTTTGTTTAATTATCTACAACTTTTATAATGAATATTATCAGGAAATACATATTAAAAATATGTTTTATATATAAGAAAATAAACTATTATGAAATTTGCAACAATTTTTAATTTATAACTTAGTGAACATAATCTATTTTCAATAAAGCTATTAGAATAAAGTGAGAAATAATATTAAAAGAAACTAAAGATAGTTAAGTAGCATTATAAATTCCTGAACTCTTAGAGTAAAGAGGGGGATTTTACTCACCCAAGTGTCTTTTATCTTTTAATTTTTTTTTTTGTGAATTTTTATAATCCTAAATAACTTTCAAGTTAGTACTTTTAATCATCTTAAAAAAATTAACAATTTATCAATAAAACTTTAATGAGGTAAATAGTGTTATTTCACCTAGATTAGTTTAATGTTGGCTTAATTTGGGATGTAAAATGATTAACTGAATCAGTAATTTAAAAAACCGGAATTGATAACCAGTCTCAAGATCAACTATAACAATGATATTCTTAAAAAATACTTATTAAGCAACTGCAAATTTCCATATACTGCTGAAGTTCTTTAGTTTTTTAAAAGTTATTTAGCATTCTTCATGACATGCTTCGGATTTTTGTGAAATCTTGACTACCTCTTTACAGCAAGGATTTGTTTTCTGTTTCAGACTCTTATCAAAATTCATTAAACACGAATGCCCTGCCACAGACTTCTTTATTAATGAACTGCACATCCTTTCTTAGTTTTTCTAATTCACTTACAATACTATCTTTTTCCAGGAATTGTTCCAAAAGGTTAACTACGTTAGTTGATGAAATCGCATGTTGTTTTTCCCTCAGGAAAGTGTTTTGCTTCCTTATAAGAATTACTTGGACTTTGGCAAGTTCTTTTTCCTTCTCTAGTAATTTTCCAGACAAAAAAGAAATTTTCGATTTTAGTATATCCCTTTCTTCTCTGAGTTGAAATATTATGTGGCATAGGCTTTTTTATTATCTTTATTTAAATTTTTTTTCCCAACAGAATTCCTGTCTATCTTTTTTCATTTTGTTGCTTTCATTTTTAGCCCAGAGTTTTGGTTTTCCAGTTCAGCAATCAGGCGGTCTTTCTCTTTCAATTTTCTGATATTTCATGAAGTTAATGGATGTGACAGTGGAGTTGGGTGATTGTGCTATCTTTTTCTAAATTTCTCTTTTCTATATCCTTCAATGATTACTTTGTTTCATTAATGTTTCTGACACAGTCAAAATTTCTCTTTTTAAATCACATTCCTTCTGCTGTTCCATTATTAACTCCTTTAGATTATCGTTATCTTTCTGAAGACATATATTACTCAGTAAGTAATCTTTATTTTTTGGCAAAGTTATTACTTCCTCGTTGTTTTGTAATTTTTCTTCAGTATCGATAGCCATATCAGAAAGTGAAATAATTCTTGGGCTTATAGATTTATCAGCATCAGCTGCATGAGTAGAATTCATCAGTGAAATTTCTGGAGTGTGCTTAAATCAAAAGAACTTATGGTCAGCCTTTTTTAGGATTGCTTTAAAAGTTGGTACTTGGTACTCCATGATGAATAAAAATACATTACACTGAGAAAAAATGTTAAAATTGTTTATGAAACCATAATATATTAACATGAATGAACTCTCATGGTTTTGTAAGGTTGGTTAACCATCCTAAGGAGCGGGTTATTACTTTTCCTTTAGAAAATACTCTGCAGTACACAATTTGCCATGCTTTTAATATTTAGCATTTTTGTTGAGAATATCGTGTCATTTCAGAATGTATACAATTCAAATCTTTAGATCACGACTTTATAGATAATACTTATCAATTTAAAGGTTTTGTTTATATTGTGCTTAATTTTATAGATGAAAATATTCACTTATTTAAGTTAAGCTTAAAGAACTACAAAAATTGTATTTATATTCATTGAGACTTCTCTACTTTTAGTTCATAGCTAGAAAAATTAGAAGTACTGAAAGGTCAAAAAATATGAATAATTGAATTAACATAAAAAGTTATTCTGGCTTCCTCTGTCTCAACCTTATATTTCTAACCCTAGGATTTTGAATGCTTTAATTTCAAACTTACTTATTAGGAATGCTTTTTTGATTATTATTGAAATGGTAATCCTTATAGTAAATAATTTTATGCAGTTTAGTTCTATTCATTTCTTAATATTTGTATTACCTTAAATAGTAATTAATTGTATATTATAAAGTAATTAATTAACTAGTCCAACTAGTTGCTAATAATGAGCACTAGATTTAATATGTTACATGGCGTATTAAGTATTTTCATTAGACAAATGATTTCATCCCTGAGCATGAAATTGAAGTAATATAACAAGGTATGTAGTGACAGCTGCTGTTACCTGAAAAATAAAATAAGATACTTCAATCTTTATCTAATGGGCAGATCTGAATGTTGATGATAGCTTTTCCGATGAGATCTTTGATCACAAAAGTAGCCAGCAATTAATAAATATTGAATGTGCAAAGAATGGATTTCTTTATTTGCCTATTTTAAATATTATATATATATATGCCCTTCTACCAAAATATATGAAAAAATTTGTATCATTATAACACAATTAAAAGTTAAAATAAATTTAGTGATAAAACAGATGGGAAACTTGTTCTAATTAAAGAAAGTATTAATTGTGCTTTTTCCTAGTATTATGGTTTTTCCTAACAAAATTTTTTAAAATCATGCTAGGAAAACAATCAAAAGTGATTTTTTGTAATAGGTGAATTTTATAAATTGTCTAAAACTATAACTATAGTTTATATATGGTCAAATAATTTTCAAAAATGTTTGTGCTAAATCTATATAGTGGGTTTAATTTGACATCCCTCTTGTGGTAACCCAGACAGCCATCACCTTTGATATGCAGGGGAATCCACTGTTACAGTCAGTCCTTAAGGTGGAGGAAGGAAATGTAGACACAGAGTCTCGAGTACATCTACGACAAGCGGGGTAGGAAATGCTTCTTCGGCAGGTTCAATGTTGATGAAGTAGACTCAATCTTGAAACCCATAGTGCATACCTGCAGCAGAGTACTTGCTGCGTCAGAAGATGGGTAGAGAAACTACAAGAGAGTAAACCCTTTCAATCTAGAGGTCCCAAATCGTAGGTGACAGTTCCACCACAGGACTAGGATACGTAGTGGGTTTATAGTCCCACTACCTGAAAATTAATGAATGTATGAAACATACAAGGAGACCAGATTGTCCAACTCGGCACCATATGTGCCCAATCTCCAACTGAAAACTAGAGGGAAGAAGATAACTTATACACTTTTTACAAAGAGCTGAAAAAATAATTGATGCACGTCCAAGATGTGATATGAAAATTTTAGTCAGGGACATGAATGCTAAAGTAAGGAGGGAAGAATTTTATAAACCATCAATAGGAAAACGATAATGTACTACTCCTAGTTAACTCTGCGATTTCCAGAGATCTCCAAATTGCTTCTACTAGGTTTCCCCATAAGGACATCCTTAAGGAAAAAAGGACATCTGATAGTCAGAGTTATCAGATGAACCATATCCTGGTCTGCGATTAGGTGGTCTAGCTGTTCCTTGGATGTTCGCACATTCTGGAGCACCAATGCTGACTCACATAACTCCCTTAGCATAGCCCACATTCACACTAGAACAAGGGGTAGCCAGCCTAGATGCTCTGGAAGAAATATAAAACTGACAACCTTAAGGACTTCTCTGAGAGAAGCTTAGAGGGATTCAGCAAATGGAGAAGAATGTTAAAATCTATGGGAGAGCTGCTACAGGTCACTAATTCTGGCAGCAGAGGAGGTACTAGGCCTGAAAGAGTCTTAAGAGAGGACATCATGGTTTGATGAAGATCGTAGGAAGGCCATGGATGAAATAATACCTTGTTTATGGTCAGGATTGGCTGGTAAAAACACAGAAATGTGGATGATTACCACTGGAAAAGGAGGGAAAAAGAAAACTCAACAGGACAAGGAATTGTGAGATACAGATGAGTATTGGTGGAATGGCGCCTTCCTTGTCCTTGAAGCAGCTATGTAAAATTTTGATTTTGAAATGAATCACGAAAAAACAAAATATATGGTGTCAGGTCAATGCATTGAAGTTGCTATTTGGCCCTTGCAAATTTGAACATGAGTCTGAATTCACCTATGGGCTCCCAAGTTACTGAAGACAACCATGTTGGAACAAAAGTCAAGAGAAGGATTTTGTCCTCTAATAGATGCTACTATGGAAGCAACTGGCCAGTAACTTTGTTAGTGGAAAACCAAGATCTTTCTATATAAGATCTTGATCAAGCCTATACTCATGTACGGCTCAGAGATGTGGACAATAACAAAGGCAGAGGGCAGGGAATTGTTATTAAAAGGAAAGTCATCCGGAGAATTCTTGGGATGGTCTGTTTCAATAATAAACGAAGGAGGTGAACCGCAATGGAAATATGGTTTATATTATTTCTGCATTAGACGTTTACATGCTGTAAGATGACCTTCATTTAGCAAAATTCATTAAGCTTGGGAGACTGATGAACTATTCCTAGGAGCATCCTCACTGAACAACTGTATAGAAGGAGAAGAGTAAGAAGGTCAGGCTTCGGTGGATGGACATTTGTGGTCCATTAACCTAGGTCTTTTGGCATTAAGAACTTGATGGCAATAGCACAAAACAGAGGCCCATGGTGCCCGTTGTTGGAGAAAACCAAGACTTGTTAGCAGGTTGTGAGGCAACTTTAGTTTAGTTTAGGTTTTAATGAGGCATCTCAGAAAAAAAAAAAAAAATAGGTTTTTTTCTTATTTTATGTTCAATTTATATTTATTTATATATTTATATTGTAAGCCATCTTGAGATAATAGTATTCAAGACTCACAGGGGAATTGATTATTAGGTTCAAGAGTTATATCTCGGCCTGCTTTAGAAAATAATTTTGTTTAGCCAAATAACAATCTAGTGATGAAATGAATATTAAAAAATAAAAATTGCATTTTCTTAAGAAAAAAAGCAGAGCATATTTTTTTATTAATAATAAATAACTAATTCTTTCAGTACTCGTTTTCCCCCTTTATTTCAAACTTAACTTATTATTATTTGCACATTAAATATTTTTTACAAAACTAAACTTTAAAAAAAGAAATATTATATTGGACATACTTTAGTTATTACAGATTCTTTAAGTTGAAACAGTCCACAGACAGAGAATGCAACTGTGTGCTGCTCTAGAAGTAAAAGGAATGATTTAACCTGGAAATTGGACAAAATATTAAACAAGATATTAAAAATAAAAACAAAAAACAAATAGTTTTGCCTTGGTAAATTTAATTTGCTTGGCTATTATTATACCATTTACTATTATATGTGCTAACTTTTAAAACAATGGTATCACCCTTGAAGATTATTAGAAAAGAAGTAGATAACAATTAGTTTTGCTGGAGGAAGTGTATAGTTCTTTCCTGAACTTCAACTATTACAAAGTCATGATCATTAATTGGTAAATGATGGCTAAGAGGAAGCAGCTTTTAGAAGTGGAGGTACAAGAATGTATTTCAACGTATTTGCAAGTTTTATTAGACAAAATTTTACTCTTAAACAAAGAGAGTATTTAATATAAATCACCATTAATTTGTGCAGTTTACCAACAAGTGACTGAATGAGAGTAAAGCAGTTTCAAATCATGTAGAAGAGTGATCAAATGGGTTGAAACTGCCTTGAGAGGAAAATTCAGTCTAAAGTCATTTGAAAAAGATAAAAGTTAACTGCTCCTCATCCATTAATTATGAGTTACATCAATAAGATAAACTTGCATAAAAAATAAAGCTCATGAAGCTATTATTTAACCAATATATTTGAAAAACTTTAGGCATTATATTTTCCATACTGAAATTCAATTAATAGATCAAATATAGCATTATCTCATTCAAATATAATGAATGCCTAAAATCATATCTATTAAGATAATTTCAATGCAAATGTAAAACAGGTATTCCATATTTTAAAATATTACATATTTTTATTAATAAACTTTTTCATTAGTTTTTTTTATAAGTTTTTAAACTCTGAAATGTTGGAAAGTTGGTTTTATTTGAAACTGCAGATCAGAATGTTTCCTTAATAAAATTGTCCATCAACATTTATAGCTACTAAATAAAGTCGCAACAAAATTAAGAATGATAGAAACTATTAATTGAGTTTTAAGATAAATAAGAGACATGACTGAAATGGAAGAAAATGAGAGATAGATAGATTTTTTCACCTTAAACGCTATTTTTCTAGAAAAAGTTTTATTATAGAAAATGATAGTTCTTTATGAACTGGACATAAGATTGTGAAAGCACTTGATTGTGCCATGAAGAGTACAAAACAGATTAGGCAAGTAAAACTAAAATAATTCTTCTATAAAGTTAAGCACACATTAACTATTTTCTAATTGATAAAAAAAAATATATATAACTAAGACATGATTACAGGAGTAATGTTCAAAATTTGAAAGTGAGAAAAATAATTTCATTACAGCTGTTCTCTTCCTCATGCTACAATAACCCTGAAACATGGGAGTTAATGTTACTGCCACAAATGGAGGTGATTATGTAATTAACTAGATGTATTTAAGTAATAAATGCTAATTTTTTAAGTACTGATTTCCATTAAGTACTTTTTTTCAATCCTATATTTGTTTCAGATACATTCCATAAACAGAGTACTACGTTTCTTGTGAGTCCATTTCCCTTGCATTGTACCAATCATAAAGCATTTTTTACCAACTCTATATGAGACTGAAATGTCAGATTCAAATAAAAACAAGTTAACTAAATATAATAAAATAAATTGGTTAGTTTGAGACCTGCTTGATTTTTTTCATTACTTATTACTAGATTTATTGGCACTTGCTTATAAAGAAACATACAAATTCCATATAGTTCATATATTATAACTTATATTTTAAAATATAATAACTTATATTTTTTAAGTTTTATATAAAATAATATTATTCAAATCAGAAAAGCATCATATTCTGCAACTTTAGGCTTTCTAGAAATAAGTCGCTACCCAAGAACCTCTTACACATAGCGAAAACATTTTTAAGGAATTACGATATTTTCAGAGTGGATTCTCTTATAGTACTGACTATTTCTATTTTTTAAATAAATAAAATGTTAATTTAATTTACAAAAAATATTTTCTTTGATTTACTTGGCTTTTAATTATATTTCTAAGATACATTTTTTGGGAGGTAGGAGAAAGTACATATAAAATTAAAATTATAAGGAATAAAAACTGTTAAACTTCTCTCGGTATTACCAAGCAAAGTTTAACAGTTTTTATTACTTATAATTGTATAGCTCTGCCTCAGTTCATTGAAAAAAAATTATAAAACTTTTTCAAAAACTTTTAAATCAAACCTCTTCTTTCATGTCTTCCGGACTTTCAGATCTTATGTATTTAGCAATGGTGATAGCAGCTTCATTAGCCTGAAATGATAAGTGAATCTGTGCTTAACTATTTTCTACATTAATAAAAACATATTACTAAGACATTATTACAGGAGTAATGTTCAGAATTTGATAGTGAGAAAAATAATTTTATTACAGCTGTTCCTTTCCCCATGCTATAATAACTCTGTAACATGGGAGTTAATGTGTACTACTACCACTGATTATATCAGTAATTTTAGCACATTTTTTTAAATATAATAATCTGAACTTAATTTTCCTTGGAAGACATATAATTAAAAAAAATTAAATATATGCAAAACAAAGTAATAAGGTATATTAAGGAAAAATATTGGAGTGGATTACTATTACTATAGAAGTAAACACCATCAATATATCCCTTAAATTTTCAGAAAAAATTCAAATGTTTCTTTTTTTAAAAGTTATCAATTAACTCTTTTGAATATTATTGATTTAAGTGTTAGCCTCCCATTCAACTATTTCAACTCAAATAGGGTCGTGGAAGGAGGGGCTATCTACACGTTGCCATCAATGTAGCTTTAAGAAAGCATCAGTAAGCAATGCATATGGTCGTGCCACAATGTCTAGAAATCTCTCGCATAACTAAGCAGCTGGACTGATCTGTTGAATATAATGCCATTATTCTGGATATATAATGCCGCTTATCTAACAACCTTTTCCAAGACCAAGTTGAACAGGAGGAATGCCAAGGCATCCCACGGAATGCACCAAACATCCCTCATCATAATTTTTATCAGACATAAAAGTTTGAAGGGAATATTCATTTCCCTCCTATCGTTAGTGCCTTGGCCTCGTACAGCTTAGGATGTTTGATGTCATAAGCATTCCTGAAATCCACAACTAAGTCGTGAGTAGACATTTTATATGTGTTCTTTCCATATTTACCCTAAGCACATGGATTTGTTCCACAAGGGATTTACCTGTCCTGAAGCCAGTCGATACCATCCAATCTCCCTCTACATGTGGACCCAGCCTTTGTTAGAGAACATTGGAGAAAACTTTATAGGCAAAGGATAGCAGTGATATACCTCGGTAATTAAGGTATCCCAAATGCTCTCCTTTTTTAAGAAATGGGCATATGACTGATTTGCTCTATTCCTGAGGCAACTTGTCTTGAACCCATATTGAGAGTACCAGGTCATAGAGGGTGTAATGCAGCTCCTGCCCACTGTACTTGAACAGTTCTGCAGGCAATCCATCCTCCCACTGCCTCCTCAACATCTTCCTCTTCGTTTCCTTCTTCCCATTCTTCACTTTCTGAAAGAAGATCCTATTCTCATTGGCATTCTTGAGGGCCTCAATTTTTTTAGTATCCCATTCTTCCACAATTTTGTCTTCTTTTTCTTTTTGTGCAGCTTCTTTTCCTCTCCCCATCTTCTATGTTATTCCCCTTATAAACCTTACTAGGTAGTTGATGTTCTTCAAGCCAGTAACTTTTTGGTCATCTTCACTAAACCAGTGTTACCTGGTTTCACGCTCTTTTGGTCCTAAGCACTCAGAAGCCGTTCTTGCAATTGCTTGCTCCCCACTGTCCCCTATAGCCTGAGGGTCGTTATTATTGGGCATTACTTAGTGACTTGTGTAATATTTCACCCAAATGGGTTTGGACTAATTGCTTACATCTGGGTCTTTTTACTTTGAAATGTTTCACCACCAAATAATGATCAGAGTTTTTACTGGCTCCTCTGAACTTCCTCATGCTCTATACATTAAACATATGTTTAGCACTTTCAGTGGATGACCTATTTGGTTGAAGGTACTGATGGGATAACTGCTGTTATTTAGAATTAACGACATAGTTATGACCGATAAGATATCTGTCCTTCGAGACAGACAGCTATTATCATACCTTCTATTATCCGTCTTCATTGGTTTCTGCAAACCATTCTCCGTTGGCGAGCACTTTCGGACATTGTCCATCTTCTTGGCCGAATACATGTGTTCACTGTCGCTGTCTATATTCAACTGCCTGGCACTTTAACTCAGAACCGAGACGCTGCCTTAAATGCTTACCCAGCGATTGTGTTTCCCCCTCCAAAAAGGGAAGCACCCTAATGACACAGATAGGGCTGATATAAGACATATGTCCTTCGAGGAAGTCCGTCAGTAGTATTCTCTGGCTCACTGATGTAGAAGTAGCTATACACTACAACCTCTCCCATAAACATTTATAAATATAAATTCTTATATCTTATTCTAACTACTCTAAATCTATAAGATCTTACTCATTAACTTGTTGTATAATTAATTTGATATAACATAAGGCTTTTGATCCCTTATGAGAAATAACTCTTTGAACGTGATCTCAAGCAGCTAAATCATTTTAGAGGACGTTCATCGTAGAGTTAATTGATAATTATTAATTCACATAAATAAAGGAATTATTTAGTTTAAATCTTTCTTTTTTGAACTTTCCTCACATTTATCTTCATAAGATTGGGAAGGACCTTTATCCCTTCACCCTGGTGGCAGCATTTAACGTTGTCATTTGAGTTAGACTCCTATTTAACTGTTCTAATACGACAGTACAAAGGTCTGGAGATTTCCATGTCGTTTTGTGTATTTTGCAACCACGAAAGAGTGTAGTTCCAGCCACCAAATTTAGGAAGATGCAAAGTTCACGGTTCTTTGACCATTTCCATTACATTCCCCAAGAATGCTAAGAGGACTGATCGTTGGGCGGTATATATTTTCCTGGCCAATCTTTTCATTGAAATCCCTTGCTAGGATATAGATATCACTCTTTGGGCATGCATTGTGAGCTCTCTCTCTCTAAAGCGTCATAAAACTCGTTTTGTCCTCCTCACTTGAGTTATCTGATGGTGCATTGTAGCTAATTAGATAGATAGCCGATTATGAATTGTTTCTTTCATTTCTAATGAGAAGTTAACAGGCTAATTATTTCATCCTCAATAAAAATTTTTTTTTTAAATTCTATTGACACAAAACAAATCAATAAATTTCAACACTTTGAAACACAGATTTCCTATATATCTTTAAATTGACATTGAGAGTAAATGTTAAATTACATTACACACATAAATCACATAATTACATATGCCACATAGAACAATGAGTGTAAAGATCACTAGACTGTCTGGGAAGAAAGAGTGGGGAAAGTACTCAACCATCACATTTATATTCGTAAATATCTTCTTTAAGAAGCTTTATTGAAAGGAAAATTCTTTAAGAAGGGGTTTTTTTTTTTTTGTTTTTTTTTTTTTTTTTTTTCAATTTTAGAACATATATTTCAGAAACTATATTTGGACCTATTGTGTCCTGCAATCTTTTTCTTAAATAAAATAAAATTATTTGATCTATTTTTTAACAAAGATATCAATATTATAATTTTAATCTACCTCTATGGTAAATCCCTTCTCCCTCTCATCTGATTTAAATAAAAAATTAATACTTGAAAAATTTGCAATAAAAAGCCTAAATACCGCAATTAGTTTCTGTATTTTAAAAATAATTTCTACAGGTAATCTACTAAAAATATTCATTAAAATTTACTTTACAATGAGGTCCAAAAGCTAAATTAACACTATCAGAAGTATTATGAATAATAAACTATACCAGGTAGGATAGTAAACAAAATAATGGCATTTAATTAATACGATAAATTATTGAACATACTTACAGCAGTTGTAGCTTGACCACAGGAGATAGCAATGACACTAAGCTGGGTGACATGAATAACAATCCAGATAAGTATGTTCAAAGAATAATATAGATCGTCAATTGAGGAGTTGTTGTCTGTGAGAGTCAGAAACATAAAATAGGGGCTATCAATCAAATGCAGAAATATAGAAAGGAGATGTATGGCCAATTGAACTCCAAAAACTTTGTTGAACTGCTGTACTGTTTTACTCAAAATCCAGTGAATTTCACAAAGGTATTTTAGTCTAGGTCTTTTTAGTTCTCTTGTCATGAATGACCTTGATGGATAGTCTACAGTGATAATTAAAAAAAAAATCATATTAATTTATGTTACAAAAATTTACTGAAGGTATTGAAATTGTTCTTGTTGATAAGGGTGTATCCTTATATGTAATGGAAAATAAATAAAGCGTTTTAGCAAATTTTATTTAAAAAACCCTGAAAATTATGGCCTGCGGCACACTGATAAACTTACAATCGCTTTCAATAAATGCCAACCAAAAAATTACGTCTTCTAGTATACAAATTAAAATTACAGATAGTAAGGGAAATATTGGAGATTAAATTTGAAAAAGTGTTCGTCAACAAACTGTATATGAAAAAAGTCTCATAAATTTTTTTTTTTTTTTGCTGTGTTAGCCTCCCTTGCAATCACTTAGGGTCATTGGAGGGAGGGGGCATAAAATTTTAATGCAGGATTTTTGTAATCTAAGAAAATTCTGATGAAGAAAAACATCATTCATTGTAAAAAATCGATTCGTATTATGTAACTTTGATAGAACCTTCCAATACATAAGTTGGATATCTGGTTACTGTTAACAATATGCCTTGTGTTAAATAAACTTTAAATTACCAGTGAGTAGTTTGTTGAAATTACCTGATATTAAGGTATTTAATTTTGATTAAATATTAGTGTTAATTATTAATTTATTAGGTTATGGGTCCTGCGAGAAATTAAAATGGAACAATCGAAACTAAATAAAGATTTGTATTTTCGACGTAAAGGAAAATTTCTATAATCGATTGTAATTGAAGATTATTAAGACGTCAGTGCTCTGAGATATGTTTTTTTTTCTTTTTTCTAAATTTGGGCAAATCAATCAGATTCCTTAGATTGCTCTGTTAGGCAGAACAACTGGGAAAACTGGAAAGTCTAAATGGGGCCTATGAATGGGATTGAAAATTATACCTAGGACAATAGAAATATTTTATGGAACATTCATGCGTACTACAGAACCTTCCGATAAAACAGATAACATTGCTCTGAAAACTTATAATACAGAGTTAACTACATTTAATAAAACTGACAACCAAGCACTGCTGGCTAGGTCTAATAACATGACAGAGAAGGTATTTGAAAAGGTTAGACGCCATGAGTCTGGCAAAGTTACATGGTGGATGGAGACTCAAAAATGAAGATCACGGGAGTTTAAAGAATATTACCCAAAAATTATGTTCTTTTTAGAGCAACCTGTGTGATAGTTGTTCAGAAGTTTTGCTTGCTAATAGAACGACATCTCAGTTTCATAGGCATGTTCAGAATAAAAATACTAATTTCCTTAAAACCCCAACAATTTGCCACTACTGCAATAAGAGAGGTCACAAAGTTCAGAAATGTCGGTATTGGCTTGCCGATGGCAAACCACCTAAGCCTTCTAAAGCTAAATTTGCTCAAAATAATTCAAGCGGAAGTGAAACTTCGTTAACAGTTACCTTAGAAGTTTTTGCATCGGAGACCAATATTTAGGCCAGGTATGTTGACTATGGAGCTTTACAAAATATATGTAGTAGAAAGGAAAGGTTCACAAGTTTGCAATAATTTTCAGATGACCATGTAATTATAAAGGGTGAAGGCTCTCAAATCAAGGTGCTTGGCTAGGGATCTATTTTAATTAAAGCCGCTTCGAACGGCCATTGGAAGACTTTTGAACTCACAAGTGTCTGGCTAGTTCTGGGTATTTCGAAGAACCTTTTTTTTTTTTACTTTTCAGATCATAGACCTAGAAGGTAAAGAAACTCTTGTGTCAGGGAATCGTCGAATTGGAGAGGGTCTCTATAATCTTTCCGTTAGAGTAGTACCGACAATAAAGAACTGTAAGTCAGTAAACAACCATCTATCTGCTCCTCACAAAGACCATAATTTATTACAAAATTTATCAATTCATTTATTTATTTCATCAAAATAAAGAGCATGTGAAGATTTCCTTCACTGCTAAGGAGGGTGGGGGGAGGGGGGGTTAGGGAGGATTAGGGGGAGGATTGGTAGGGGGAGGATGGAGGATTGGGAGGATTGCTAAGGAGGATTTTTTAGTTATTTCAACTAAAAGTGAACTCAATCTAGTCTTAAGTGCTGGTGATCTCTGTGAAGGCTGCTTCACGGGAAAAGCTCATAGACTCAAGTTTGTTCGTCGGAAAAGACTGAGAAAACTGGCCAATTATTTCTTGGTGTTCAAGGGTGATTTTTCAAAATTTAGAAAAGTTTATTTTATTAAAATCAGGGATGAAATCTTTCAAAAATTCAGTCAAAAATCAATTAGGTCATAAAGTAATGTGCATTCAGTGGCAGAGAGTTTAAAAATGCAAGAGTAGAAAACTTCCTCAATTCAAAAGGTATTGAAATGATGCAAGAGCCATCATGTACTCAAGAGAAGAATTTTGTAATTATTAATTTAAAAATAAAATCAAATTACATAATGTTTCTAGTTTATTTCCTACACCAAATAAATTCAGTTTATCTATAGATGACCTCTTCCGTTGCTGACTCACATACTGCCAGGAAAATCTCCAACGGCATCTCATAACCACACAGCGATGGTACTAACGCCGGCGCATTAGTTTAATTTATTTACGTATAAAAATGAATATCACTGAGGATGACGTAAAGAAGAGTTAGTTATCTTAGTTTAATAGCAGCTTGTTAATTATTGCAATATTTCATTTAAAAAAAATAATAATGTCAGGCCACGCATAAATAAATAAATGTTCATATCAACTCATACACGTGACAGGGATCTACTAAAGAACATCTTATTACATGAATATGTAAGTATATATAAGTTTAACTCAAGTAAATAAATAATTATGAAAATATGATCCAACAATTAAACGAGAAGAGGACATGCACTATGTGCACACACACTAAAAAGTCTTATTACTGTTGCAATGAAGTATGACTAGCAAAGCCATATAGCTCATTATTCACAGTACCTATTGTGACACTAGTTCATAGAACTGTCCTACACAGAAGGGTTTTCTTAAGAACCTGACTCACCGAGTTCTTATCACCCAATTCACAATATGACTGCGTAAGTTACTTGGAAACGCAGTAGTCGGCAACTACCAACCCTTAGCTTGAACACTAGTACACTTCGCTTGGCTCCTGAACTTGACTTACAGAAAAAAATTCTTTTGAATTTTTCAAAAAGGCCCAAGAGTTCTTTTTCTTTCAAATTCTTTTCGGATTCACCATACTTCTACAAAATGGATTATTGAGTTCAATAATTTCATACTTTTTACTTCCCATTTGACCTGAAAAAGCTCTTTTCTGAAATTCATTTTACCATAAACTGAGTGCTTCAGGTTTAAATAAAAGCTATGTAAATTGCTTTCAAATATTTACAAGTTATCCCCCCCCCTATTGAAACATTAAGAATACGACTTCCTAATCATGATTACTAAAAACATTTTGGTACGGGGATAACTGCTTGTATTTCTCAATAAAATTCTGTCCAGATAAGGCAGGTGGATCCCGTTGACTAATGCAACCCCACATTTACAAATTAAAATATCCCGATGATATACTTATCATTTTGACAAAACTGAGAGGGAATTTAAAAGGATTGTCAATAAAAAATATTTATCAGTTAGAAATAAATTAAGAATTATATTTCATACTTGAATTGGTAAAATAATTGTATGTTAAAATATATATTCTGGTAACATTAAAAGAGTACTTCAGAAAATAAAATTAACGAAATTTTTTATGAATAATTAGACTAAGAAATATTGAGAGTGGTGTCATTGGCCATCTTCACTCCTACTGTAATTATCATTTTGATACTTTTCAATTCCCCATTATAATCAAATTGTATTGAAATGTAATAAATAAATTTAAAAAAAAATATTAAGACCAAATAATATATAATGTAAATTTAAAATGAAACTATGAGTTTTTTGAACTATTGTTTTAATCTGAAATGTAATTGTCACCGCTGTTTTCAGAGNATATAATTAATTTAATAATTATTGAGAAATGATTTGTATCTCTAGATACATTTAACATTTGGATAAACTCTATTAATCTAAAGCTGCAAAAATCAATAAAGGCAAAGATTTGAAAATATATATGGTACTAAGGAAAAATTTATTATTGGTATGAATATTTTTAAGTTACCATATACGGATAAAACAAGTATATTAAATTTTTTTAGAGTAAATGTCAGGGTATTTCAAGAGTAATAAATCATTTTGAATAATATAAATAGCAATAAATGATACAAACATAGTAATATTATATGCCTAAAAAATGTTTTTTAATATTTACTATGAAAAATAATTGACATCATTTTAGTAAATAGATATATAAAACTATGTATCATTAAATAATCATAATTATGAACATTATGTAAATAATGTCTTTACATTTGCCTGTTAATAAAAGAGATATTTGTTTTTGTTTCTTTTCGATGATACCATAATTTGCAAACTTTTCATGGCAAAAGAGGGATACAACTTTTTTATATGTCTAAAAGTAACTGAAAAGAGATTTATTCTGGAAATAAGGTCTTTCATGTATTTATTAAAATATAATAGAACTTACCATAAGATGTATTTATACGTTTATTAGCTTGTTTATGCACATAATATTCCATTAAAGGTTTCATTAAAATACTCTTTATTTCAGCATTAAGTGAAAGAAATGAATGTTTCACTTTAGACACTATTAGTGTAATTTGAATCAATAAAAAGGAAAATAATATCTCATGGAAATATTGGGATGTATACCAGTAATAATTTGCATTACTTTTAGAAAAAATGAAAAAATCGTAAAAAAAGAAAATTAATAAGAATATAAAAGAGAAAATGCCAAGACGTAGGATTTTATGATTTTCCTTTCTAATATACAAAACAGTTTCCAAGGAGTCTAGGTTCATGTATATTTCAGCCATATTTTTATGCTGGATAGCTGCCATGAGAAGAGTAAATAAACTTGCCAAAGCAAACAAACCGTAATGACTGAATATTACTACCACAGCTGTCATTGAGATCATCCAATTTGATTTAGAATTTTTATAATCATACAAGAGACCATAGGCAGTCATAGGTGTAGTAAATGCCATAAAAAGCAATCCTAAGAGAATAGAGCTCATTACAAATTTGTGCTTAGAATAGCTTTCAAAACAGATCAGGCCTAAACATTTGAAAATTCGCTCCACAAATACTTGTTCATAAACTTTACCCTTAAAACTACTACTCAGTCCCATACTTCCTATCTAGTATTCAAAATAAATCTAATGCCTGTAGACCCAAGCTTATTGATTTCCTCTATATGTGTAATTATATACCATTATTTTTCTTTCTTTTGTATGCGCGAATCAATACATTTGATGGGACATAATTCCAGAATAAATCATGGACGTTTTCCTCCATTATTAACAGTTTATTTTGTGGAAAATTATAAATAACTGTAGACATTTTTTCTATTGAATACTACTGAAATAAGAAACTCTGAAAAACGTTTGAGTGAAGTTCTAACGTAAGCAGGCCATCTATGACTTCCTCTCTTATTAAGTTAAATAAATTGTAATAAATTAACCTTCAGAATTAAGGCTTTATTTGACTCAATACAAGCACAATTTAAATAATTATAACGCGTCACACGCGTTATAATTACGAGAAATGATAACAAATTAATTGTGTAGGTTAAGTCATATATTTTATTTAATGGCAAATTAAAATTTTAATATATTGATAATAGGGTAGAGGATGTATAGCATACGCTTAATCACACTAGTTAAGGAGTGATAAGTATGAATATTTATTTATTAATCATGTGTTTCATAAAATATTAGTTGTGTTAACAATAAATTCTCATAATCTTCTATCTATATATATATTAAATAGGGTGTGTATATGTATGTAACGTATGGACTTTAAAACGGCTGTCCCATTTTGGATTTTGATGAAATTTTCAGGGAATCTTCAGAATATTCAGGCGGCTGACACAGTGAAGTCTGATTTTGATTTTCGGTCTGCGGGCGGAGGGGCGTGGCAAAATCAAAATTACATTTCCAATTTGCCTTAAATACATGTGTTCGTTTTTTTGATTGAGCCCATATCTACGCCATATGTAAATTACTCTGTGAAAAAAATTTATGATATAGGTATTCCATGAATTTTTATTTTAAGGCCATCAATTTCGTTAAAAGCTTTATTTAAATCGTGTGATAATACTAACACCAATGTTTGCTTAGGGTCAGCAACGCCCTAAAAAAAAAATTTTGGCAAAACGAAGTTTGCAGGGTCCGCTAGTTAAATTATAAAACGCAAACATAATAAACCATCACATCTAATTGTTTAATTTCGCTGTGTAACTTTTGATACATTTCTTTTATATTTTAAAATTTTTATATTATCAATGTTATGAGTGTCGTTAATCTAAAGTATTCATTACGCCCATGATATCAAACAAACTGTGTTACTCTTGGATTTTAAATTGCATTAGCATTACCTTCTCCTAAGATAGGGTAATTGAGGCGTTCCCGTTGAAAAGGAGGTAAGTGCTAACATCAACAGTTACTGTTGATGTTAGCACTTACCTCCTTCTCAAAGCCAAAACTGGTTACGGTACCCCGAGTGCCATCTGTTGGAATTTTTTGGAGCCAAACCAAGACAGTTAGGAACTTACCTCTTTTTCAGAGAAATTGGCCTTGGAGCATAGATTCTTTTCTGTGAAAAAACTAATATTGCTATTTTTTGACACTTACCTCCTTTTCAACGGGAACGCCTCA
>KZ808584.1:25873-56438 GCA_000696205.2 Oncopeltus fasciatus | reverse complement strand
AAAAAAAAAAAAAAAAAAAAAAAAAAAAAAAAAAAAAAAAAAAAAAAAAAAAAAAAAAAAGTAGGCAAGTTATGAAAAAATAAACTGAAATCCAGTTTGTTAATATCATTTTTATAAGATGATAAATGGAAGTCAAGGATATATGAAAACTTGAATAGTTGATGTTATAAAAGCATAATTTCTGGATTATCCATGCCTCATAAATGGATACTTATGATTAGATAGTAAAGAGTAAAAACACTAAAGATATATATATATATATATATACATATATTTCAAATCTTTTGAAACCTGTTTATGTAGCAATCACCAAATTGCAGAGGCATTGAGATGTAAGAGTAGACAATAAATATTACTCCAGTAGGTTCACATGTAACTACAAAGGGCCTGATAACCTCGTTAATTGTCCTAATGCTTTATTTTAATCCTAATTCTGAAAGTATTTCGAAACCCCAAGTGCCAATAGATTCCCGTTTTACTACCTATAAATTTTGGAAGGCAGTTTTCCTGAATTATAGAAGATAATGAATCTGCTGAATTTTTGGTTCAAATAAAACCTCACTCCTTATAGTTCATTATTCGCTTATTAACTTTTGTAATATTTCTTTAACCAATATACGAATCTGTGTTGTTTTATTTCTCTATACTAAATATTACGTTTGCTATTGCGGAATTTATTCGCATTTGATATTTTACACGTTTGTGCGTGTTTATGTGTGTGTCAACACTTCACATGACACAGCTTTCAGTTTTTCGAAATAAAATTTGGCATGATGATTTTAAATGCAAAATGAAGGACCAAATCAATAAATGGCAAAATCAGACTAATAGGAAAAGGGATTACCTAAAATGTCAAATGCGAATAAATTTCTTAACAACAGGAGTAATACGTATTTGTTAAAGCCAAAAAAATTTAACACAGATTATTTTATCCATTTCAGAAATATCTTGGAAGTAAGTTTTTAAGAGTAGGGGCTTAACTGAAACGAATGTATATAAACTGGGGGACAAAAAAACCGGCGCACCTGGAATTTTACCTGAAAAATGCATATAAACATTTTTATAACAGGTCAAAGGTCACAATTTGCTCACCTTTATTTATTGGGATATATTCTGTTTGTTGTATACCAAGAATAAAGGGTAAAAAACACAACATGAGTGGGTAAAAAATCTTTATTGAAAAAGAAAAGAAAAATGGTCACTTTTAGAAAAAAATAAACACACTCTAAACGAAAAATAACACTCTATTATTAAGAAATGTGAGTCATTAGTACCGAGTGTTGCCTCTCCTTGCTTGAATAATATCCCGGGTTCTTCTAGGCATACTGCGAATCAGGTTGGCTACACGATTTTGAGGTATCTGATCCCATTCACGTACCAGAGCCGTCCTTAGCTCTTGGAGGTCACTTGGTGGGTTCTGTTGTCGCCGAATGGACGTTCCAAGCTGGTCCCAAAGGTGTTCGATAGGGTTGAGGTCAGGGCTGCGAGCTGGCCACTCCAAAGTGCGGACGCCTACCTCATCCAGGTAGTCCCTTACAACGTGTGCGACGTGTGGCCGTGCATTATCATGCATAAAAAGGAAATTGGGTCCGATAAACGTGGCAAACGGTACCACATATTCCTCCAGAATGTCAGTCACATACATATGTGCATTAAGCGTTGGCCTTCGGAACACATAGAGGTCTGTCTTAGCCTCTAAACAAATTCCACCCCAAACCATCACCGAGCCCCCTCCAAACTGCACTCTTCCCCTAATGTTGCACTGTGCATATCGCTCGCCTAATCTTCTCCATACTCGAACTCGGCCATCTGCACCGTACAGGTTAAACCTGGACTCGTCAGAAAAGAGAACAGAGGCCCAATCATCTTCTGTCCAGGCGGAATGTTCTCGACAAAAGTTGAGGCGAGCTGTTCGGTGCGCTGCGGTGAGCAAAGGGGAGGATGCGGGGACTCTGGAGTGGATATCGAGCTCTGCAAGCCTCCTCCTTACTGTTCGCACGCTTACATTTGATTGAAAGCGATTTCTAAGGGCCTGGAGAGCAATGAAGCGATCATCAGCTGGGAGTGTCGCTCTTGGACGGCCTGATCCCGGCCTCCTGGCATAGCTACCAGTTTCGCGAAACCTCTGAACTGTCCGGCGAACTGTTGTTTCAGGCAGTCCATGAACTGTGGCCGCGTATCGTTGGCTTCGGCCGTCTTCGATCAACGCCATAATTCGCGCAACAACCTCTGTCGTCAAAACCATTTTTAATGTTTTAAAATTATGAATTTTCTCTTTAAGAAAGAAAGGAAAGAAGAAACGCCAATCAATGTGTTTCTGGAGACAAACTGAATTCAAAATTATGAATTTTTCCTTTAAGAAAGAAAGGAGAGATAAAGTCCATCTTTCAGTTTATATCATTAATCCTAGAGAGGATTAAGACATTTGTTTTCAAAACATAAGGAATCGTACTCCCATTTGATCTGTCGTGCCAGTTATTACACCGCACACAAAAATAATTATTTAATCTGCATTTTTCAGGTAAAATTCCAGGTGCGCCGGTTTTTTTGTCCACCAGTGTATTTTGCTGTCTAGAAACAGAAATTTGTTGTTTTCTTAATATGATGTGAGTAGTAAGTCTTGATATTTTGGAAGTGTAAGGTTCATCTTTATAAATTATATTAATATATTATATATTAATACGCGAAACTAATCGAGCAACAAATAATTGTTATTAAAATTATTGCCTTTTGTTTTTGACCTTTCGCCTTGCTAGCCCAGAAATATATTTATTGTTGATTGGAACCAAATAATTCTTCCAAGAGAATGACACAAAACTTCTCATACCTCTTTGGTAGAGTGATAACTTCAAGATAACAGCCATAGCAAGTTTGAACTTGTTCCTTGTAAATAAAAAGTAATTTTCTAAATTTACCTAAGTTGGCATCTTAATTTTATTGAATATTCGCATCATTAAAATGATCCCTTATAGTCTACTCTATGATCCCATCTCATTTAAAAATGCAGTTCTGATTCAGTGTGAACAATGTTCAATCCTCATTCTTCTTTGAAGATGTAAAAATATATATTTATAAATTTTTATATTTATGTTGCTTGAATCAGTTAAAAATGAAACTTTATAAGTTGATGGTTCATACTAAGGCATTTAGTGGTAAGTTTAATCATTTCAATACCTATTTGACAATTTGAATTATTAAGTTTTGAACTTTTAAGTTTTTTAAATTTTATTTTAATCTTGCTTAAAAAAATAAAAAATTAAATTTGTTTCACATGGCATGTTAGGGGAAGATCTTCTCATCAATCCCAAAGATTTTCCTTCCTTAAAAAAAGGTGACATCATTGAAATTTATCATCCTGAAGATGAATTTAGTAGACTTCTTTTGCAAGTTACTGTATTCAAGGAGGATCTTCAAGGCAGAGGTGAGTGTCTTTTTAAATATGAGTTTCAAATTATGTTTTGTAATAAAGTTTCTTTGTACATTCTTTAGAAAAGTAGCAGAAAAAAAAAATTGTTTTAAATAGCTTTTTAAAAATTAAAATTTATTTTTTAAAGTTTAGAATAAGAGTGTTGTTCATGATGGCCATCTTCTCCCCAAGACTCTCACACATTCTTCCTCTCGCCAAAGTGGCAGGAGGTGTGTTGCTGGGTTATTTTTTATGAAAATTTAGTTTCTGGTCAGTTTTGGTCATGTTCAGTAAAGAGAGAGATTAGAGCAGGTTACAAGCTTTAGTGCTTGGGTGCTCAACCCAATAAAAGGGGCTAGATAGAGGGGGAAGTACAGCAATGATTGGGAGCAGCTGGAAGAATATTTCTCACTGACAGGAAAGGTTTCCTCAGCCAAGGAAAGCTCTCCTGGGGGACAAGGATAGCAGTTTACAGGTCAACGTTCCTGCCCATTCTACCCTTTTCTTGAGAACTGAACTTCAAAACACTAGAGCTAGATCCAATCTAGAGAGATGAAACACCTGAAAAAATTTGAACGTAAGACAAAAAGGAAGAGAAATTGCAACTAACATTCGTCTCAATCTATTTAGATTTTCCCATCTTGACATTGGTCAAGCCTGCCATAGCCATTTTGGAGCAAAGATTTTTTGAGACCTACTTAAAATGGACAATAAAAAGCATGGAAAATGTACTTAATTTTTAGAAATCACTTTTTTGATCAACTATTTTTTTTGCAGAAATTGTTGGATAATATACAAAGTTATTTTAATTTTTTCCTCGTTATTTACAATGACAAAAGTTATGAAAATGGGGGATTAATTCCTCTAGAAACCTAATATCTCTGGGACTGGTGGATAACAATAAATAAAGAAGACTCTTATTTAGTAGATAAAAAATGTCAATTGGGAAAGGATTATTGTATAATTTTTACTATGATTTTTCACTTCTGAGTGCTGATGAAGTTTTTATGGTAGAAATATGGCTGGCTATACTATTGTTAGAAAAAATGAATGAACCAAATCTTTGCTGATAAACCTCTAAAATGAAAAATCTGGATATTTTCAAATGCAAAACAAATCTGAAACTTGATGATGAAGGCAATAAAGGAGTTCATTTGTCGAAGGAAAAGGAAAATTGCTCTTTAGGTACTCTTTCAAAAAGCCTAGACAACAAAAATGATACCAAAATATATAGTAAAACCCCTAGTTAAGGAAGAACAAGTTCTGGATTTAGACTGGAAGATAGATCTAGGCTCATATATTCGCTGTGGGAAAGATTCTGAAAAAGTCAGGACTTAAATATTTACCTCGGACTATCTACTGATACTCCCATAAGACGCTGAGAGCTGGTTTATCGCAGGCAAACTGGAGAACAGAATCACCATGGCGGAGATTAAGTTATTTTGTAGGATAGCAGAGAAAACAAGGAGGAACTGAATCCAAAATGAGAGGGTTAGAGAAGAACTACAGGTTGTCCTGTAAGTTGTGATATGTTAAGTCATGGAGACTCAACAGCTCAAGTGGTGTGGCTGTGTGATTTGGATAGATGAACTAAAGGAACCCACTTAAAACAATGGAGTGTACTCCATACAGCAAAAAATCTTGAGGCCTCCCAAGAATGTTCTACCTCGACTACGTGTTAAGGATGTGCTGGAAGAGAGCCTCAGATCAATGTAGGATCAGAATCCTAGTGAGGAACAGAGATGAGTGGTAATCCTCGCTGAGAGCTCTCCTACCGCTGAGAAACACAAGGGAACAATGAAAGAAGAAAAAAAGAAAAAGAAAAAAAAAGAAACTTTAAAAACTATATTAGTAGTAGGATTCATTAGGAAATCCCAATCTTGAAGTTATCTATGCAAGAATTCTCATATTACCTTAATAAGTAGTATAATATTATATGAGTTTAAAAGAAAACAAAGAATATTTTTTAAATTCCTTACTAGAATTATTGGAGTTGATATAATTTTGAATGGTAAAAAAGTCTCATAGATGTTATGAATAATGCAATTACATATAGAAATTTATGTTATTAATGAAATTAAATTATTAATTAATTTTTATATGAATTAAATTAATGGCTTATGTGACCAAATACTATCTAGTGTCTCCCTAAGGTTATCCTGATTTAGGGAAGAGAGAGCAACTTAGTGCTATCAGTTAATTTGGCATGTGATAAATATTACCAAAGTTTTTCTGTTTTAATTTATAATTTTACTCATTGTTTTGTGCTTAAATTAAATTTTTTTGTGAAGAAAAATTTCTATGGTCTTGGTATCATCAGATTTTTTAAAGTTTGAATGTTTGTTATTTGTGAAAAACTATTTGCTATTTATACTAATATAATATAATTTATAAAAAATCAGTATTACTATTTATAAATAAGTTCTTAGTATAATTATTTAATTGTATCAATAGAATATAATGCTAAGTTTCATTTATTAGTTGAAGATGCTTTCTACTCATTTTATTGCTAGTTTCCTTGGTCATTGGTGAATCAATGTTTATTAATCCATACAGCATTTTATTGTTATTTAAAATTTTCATTCTGTAGTATAAGTAAATATTCTATTCTGTTTCACATTAAAAAGAGTCATATTCCAAGAGTTAAGAAGAAATTATAAGACCACCTAAGGTTAACTTCAACCATTTTAATTTGACAATTGTTGATGTATGTGTTAGGGCTTAATATTTATTATTATTTAGCGAGACTCGAGGTTCTTTATTGTATTTATGTTATATTTTATTATTGATTATGTTTATAAGTGTATATCCTGGCATATTTTGTAAATAAGAATTGTTTAAATATTTAATATGGCAGATTCTACACTTGTGGACTGTCTGCTATGTTTTTTTTAGGTTGCTTTCAAAATGAATTAATGAAATTCAAATCATCAGGAAAAATACTGTAATTTTCATTTAAAATCCCCTGCTTTACTACCATAAAAATAATTAACATTTTAAATTTCTTTTTAAAAAGACCAGTAGTAAAATTTGTGTTTTCTTGTTTGTCTTGTAGGCTTTATTTTGTAATATTGAAATAAAATCGGAAATCGGAATGCTATAACCTTAACTTTATTACTTTAATTAAATAACAACCTTCCACCTCTGCAAAAATATGAAGTGCTTTTCTTTTTCAGATGTGATCAGTATTGAGCAGAGTATTGCTGCAACCTTTCAATTACGGACTTATGCTGATGTAATAGTAAACATAGTTGACCCTGATTCTGTTGCCCTAGACTCAGTTGAAATTGTTTTCAAGGATCAATACCTTGGTAGAAGTGAGATGTGGCGCTTAAAAACCTCTCTGGTAAATCATAATTTTTTACCCCCTTAACTGTATATTCTCATTTCCCCTCCATCATTCTCTTCTGAATTGACCTTCTCAACTAGTACTCCGTTGTAATTTTGCCTACTTTCCACTTATCCACCCTTTATTATTTTTATTTACCAGATATCAAAAGTGCTGCTAAAGAGACTATGGCTTAGAAGTTTAAAAAAAAAAAAAAAAAAAAAAAGTAGGCAAGTTATGAAAAAATAAACTGAAATCCAGTTTGTTAATATCATTTTTATAAGATGATAAATGGAAGTCAAGGATATATGAAAACTTGAATAGTTGATGTTATAAAAGCATAATTTCTGGATTATCCATGCCTCATAAATGGATACTTATGATTAGATAGTAAAGAGTAAAAACACTAAAGGATTATAAACAACTACCCACAATGGGAAAGAATCTGACTTACCTTTCATTATCATAAATTCATCTTGGCCTATACAAGATATAGATATAGATAGAAATAGATTCCAGAACTAACCTTAATATTTTCAAACCTACTTGGTAAAAAGTCCGAAGTTTGTTGGTTATAAAATACTCATGTTCTTCTTTTAGTAACCTCCTGCAATAAGAATTTAATTTTTTTTTCATTTATAGTTGCTTTGCAGATTTTATCTTAGCTAATAAAAAATTTAATTATTAAAATGAAATAAATAGATTATTAAAATTATTAAAGGTCCAGAAATGGCTTAAAAAAAAAAAAAATTAATGTCACTACTTTTCCAGTATCCCTTGAAGTTTCTCCAAGAAAGATATTGATTTTTCTTTCAAATATTGCTACATTACATATAAATGCATTTAATTATATAAAAAAAATTAACAATTTCAGGAAAATACTTGTGTCTATTTGAACAAAAAAATGGAATTTTGTGGGGGAAGTGTTCGATGCCAAGTTTTTGAAATGTGGTCTGGTGGAGATCGTGTTGCCTGTGGTGTGATTGTGGAATCTACCAAGGTATTAGATTTATTTTATGATATTGTTTAAAGTTATCCAACATTAACTAATAAACATACGAATCATATGATTTTAGGTTGTTTTTCGATCCCTTACCAGTATGGTTTATCTTTTCATACAAATGAGCTCAGAAATGTGGGATTTTGATATACATGGAGATTTATATTTTGAAAAATGCTTGAATGGATTTTTAGCTGATCTTTTCCAGAAGTGGAAGGTATGTTTTCCTGTTATATAATATTTATGCATTTTGTACCAATATAACTTTTTATTTTATTATGAGGTCTCATTCTTTTAAGTCCTAATGAGTTCTATATATAAGGTCATTGAAAGCTAGTCTTTGATTCAGGCAGAAGTCTTGAAAACTCCTGACTTCTACCTGAATCTGTTATTGTTTATCTCTTTCAGAATAAATAAAATTTTTTGGACTTTAGTCATAATATTAATACAGAGAAGTGGAGTTATTTTTAATATGTTCGTCTATGAAACTTTGCATCTACACACGATAAGCTCGTGTCTTTTTCAAAAATATAATTTTTCATTAATTTTTTTTTTTTTGCTTGATCTTGCATGACATATTTATTTTAGTTATTTCCCAAAGGCAAATCAAGCTATTCATGTTTGTACCAGGGTGTGAATAATTTGCAGATATTTACTGATATCTTATCTTAGTTTCTTTTTGCATGCCACTGGATGAGTTTGTTAATGGTTGAAATTGTTTGAAGGGGAGGAGGGTTTAGAGGGAAACCAAATATTCGGTCTTGGAAAGAAATAGTAAAATGTAATTTCAACATTGATTTTCTAGACACTTGTAAAAAAAAAAAAAAAAAATACTATGAATTATATCAAAGAATTTCATTTTAAGTTTTGGATGAGCCCTCTTATATTTAAATATAGAAACCAAATTCAGTCAGAAATCAAGCAATTCACATTGATATCATAACAGGACTTCTGAAAACTTTTAATAGATCTTCAGTGATCCCACATTGGATGCTAAAAATATCAGTTCAAAATAAAAATAAAAATAAATAAATTTATATTTATATATGTGTATGAAAGGTATGTAAGCTTTTTTTTTTAATTAAAAAAAACTGTGAGATGTGTTTGTTAATGGTGAAATTGGTCTGGAATGGGGGGAGGGCAGCTTTAGTGGGTACAAAAAATAATAATCCTAATATTTTCTTTATCAGCATGACAAAAAAAGATGTTGAGAATAAAATTACATTTTATCACAAGGTATGAAACATAATTTTATAACATTCATGTATTTCTACAAAATTTAAAAAAAATAAGGAAGTTGTATAAGAATGTAACTTTGAGAGTGGTATATGTCCTCTTACTTTAAACCTAATTCGGTATTTAGGCTTCCCTTGAAGGAATTTGTTTTTGTTAGAAATCAGATGAGGAGGGGGGGGGTTAAGGAAGACAAAAAAATTTATAATCTTAATATTTTCATTGTTATATGAATTATGAAAAAGCTGTGTAAAATATTATTTTCTAATTAATTTTTAGTGCAAGGGAACAGAATAAAAAATCTAACTGTCCCAGCCAGGACTCGAACCTGGATCCCCTGCTATCCGGGCCGGTGNAATTAAAATTAAATTAAGAAGAGTCATTTAAACAGCTTGACAATGTCAGCTCCTCCGAGCATGAGCGATATATTCGTCGGCCTCGGAGGTTGGACTCTCGACACTAGTGCGGGGAATTTAATAACTTATCAGACTTGTCCCGGTAGCATAAGTGGTAAATGCACCGGCCCGGATAGCAGGGGATCCAGGTTCGAGTCCTGGCTGGGACAGTTAGATTTTTTATTCTGTTCCCTTGCACTAAAAATTATCTAAATTTATGTGGGATTAAAGACCACAAAATAAATAATATTTATAAAATTATTTTCTAATGTTTATGTCCTACATTATTTTTATGAAAAACTCTTGCCAAGGAAAAATTTATGAATTCAACTGAGAGGAGTGAGCATTTCCTCTTCTCCATCCTCATGGCCTTTCAAGAGAAAACTTTGGTGGTCATTGGTTTTATGCTTACTGTTCTATTTGGCATTAAAATTACATTTTTTCTTTGCTCTTATTTATATCCTTCTTTAATGAAACATGGGAAATCTGCTTAGATTATGTAGCTTCTTCATGATGGGCTTCTGTATACGTATTATGTTTTTTTTTTTTTTTAACAAATTAACCATATGTTTTTATCACCAATATTACCATAGTATGTACAATCATTTATTTTTACTAAATAAATTGGTGTATATATTTTTGTAGAAATAAAACTATCTATTTGTGTAAAAAAATACTATTTGACTAACTTACGGCCAAAATAGGCCTTTATGAGTTCACTAAATGTTGGATTCAAATATATTGCCCCAGAATAAAGTTTAATTTCATTTCATCCTAGTATTTATTGTAACTGTATTGTTTTTCAGAAACAAAGTAGCAATCATGAGGTTACTATTGTCCTGTTTTCTAGAAATTTTTATAAAGCTCAAAGTATTGATGAATTTCCTCAATATATGAGGACTTGCTTGCAAAGGGATCACAAAGGTCGATTCTATGAAGACTTCTACAGGCAAATATTTATTTATTTTTAACTTAATTAAAAAATAGTAATGTTAACTTTTTTCAAAGCTATTATAGTATTCTAAAAGTATGAAATGTTTTAAAATGTAAAATTAATTAATTATTTTTAGGGTTTTAGTTCAAAATGAGCGTTATGATGATTGGTCACATGTTTTGGTTGAATTAAGAAAATTATTTCCAAATTATCAAGAAAGTGTACTTAGTTATAATAACAGGCCTAATGTTGTTGTACCAAAAGCTGAAAATTCAACTGCAGCCCAAGGCAATTTTCTTGAAGTACTCAACATGTCTCTTAATGGTAACTGTTTTGAGGGAAATATTTACAGTCAGGATTATTGCTCTTACAATAAAATGCAATAAAAACATTAATAGGTCTTTGATTTTAAGGTCTCTAATTGAGAAATATATTTTCTCGTTTGTTTTATGATTTTACAATTTATTTTTCAGTTTCCACTACATTAGGCTATAATATTAACAGCATTCAATTGATTTAAAACAGTCTTAACCATATTATTTAAATCACCCCATGCACAATATAAGATATGATTAACATTTAAGTACTAATTGGATACATTGTATTAATATACTATATATATATATATATGATATATTTAAATTTAAATAGAAAGAAGAACAAAAATGACGACCATTTTAACCAAACAAAATGTAACTTGCATTATAACTCTGAATAAAATAAATTATTATCTATTAAATTTTGCAAAATAGTATAGAAGCTGACCTCTCTTGCAAAGCACCTCTGTTCACCAGTTACAAGTAACATCATTGTGATAATAGGGAGTAGAGGAACCTTCTGACTCCTATCCTAGAATAAATAAATGAAAATATAAAACTGTGTTTAATAGACTATAATAAATATATTGGAGAGAGAAAAAAAAATTATTTATTATATTCTGAGAGTAATAAACCACCTAGAGAGACTTGTGCTCAAATTGATTCAGTTGATGTTCAGTTATCCAGTTTTTATGCATTTCAAATAGTCATTAAAGACATTTTTATATATTCATTAATTTATTATTTGTTAGATTATGACTTATAGACAGGTTTTTATATTATTTTGTATGTCTCTTTTTCATATTCAGCCCTGATGAAGGCCTGAATTAAAGGCCAAAATGTTGGCTAAAATAAAAACTTTTTGATTACAAATTAGTTTTTAATTCTTCAACTACCAAGACCAAATTCCTGATAATCCTCTCTTCATAAAATATTTTATAGAGAGTATTTATTAGAATATTTTCTCTCCTCCTATCTCTGTAGTGAGGTTTATGTTTTTATGTAGGCTATTTATTATAGACCAATTTTAATTTTACAGACGATGATATTTTGTCATGTTCGTGACTCACAAACTCTGGTAAGAAAACCATAAGAAGCCAGAAGTGAGGAAACAAAAGAATCTTCTATCCACCAAATTTAAATTTAATTAATTCATTTGAATTATGCAGCCTACAGCTTTACAATATAATAATTCCATGCTTTCGAATTTGCTGGTTTTTAAGACTTAGTCCTTGGTTAGGATTTATCCCTTCAAAACATTTAATTTGGACCCCCTCTATATTCAGGGGCTGAAATAAAAGTATTGTCATAACCTTTACTAATTCAGAAATCGTGAGTGAGATATAGTGTGGAACAGACTGGTAACACATATCTAGTCTACAAAACGGTTGATCTGCTCCAAGATAATTTATCTATAAATCAACTTGGAGGATATTACTATACTGATTTAATGTGATACATCAGGCTTTCTACAGGTGGATTTTGTACAAGCCCTGTACTATATTTGTAGAGATTGGAAAACTTTTTTACCTTATTTCATTTATTGCCTGAGCTCTTGTCGATACCAGATGAAAAGAATAGCTGACCTAGCTGCTAAGATTGTTCTGAGTTTGCTACACTCAGAGAGGACATTTTTAATCCAAGGGATTGCTCACTTAAAAAATAATAAATCTATTATAAATAATTTACCTAATTTCTACAAAACCTAAATCACTTAAATACAACTTAAATTATAAGTTTCTCAATATTGCCTGTGTTCAATAAAAGTCCTTGAACTAAAGGATAAAATGTTGAAAATTTTTTTTAGAATTGCATTATTAAACCTGATTTTTATTTATAAGGAGTATTTGTGAGATTAATAGATTTTAGGGAGGGCAGATTATAATTGTAGCACTCTTGAATTTTTAAAAAATACTTAAAACTGTATTATGAATTTCTTAATCTTCTTTTTTTAATTTCTATTGTAGTTTTTGAAAAACACCACCTGGATAGAAGTTTCGACAGAACTGGACAATTATCTGTTGTGATAACTCCTGGAGTTGGTGTTTTTGAAGTAGATAGAGAATTAACAAATGTCACAAAGCAAAGGGTCATTGATAATGGTGTTGGAAGTGATCTGGTTTGTCTTGGTGAACAACCACTTCATGCAGTTCCCCTTTTTAAGGTATTTGTTAGTTCCTTAATAAGTTTGGTTTCTTTAAATTTTAAGAGGGATAGTTTACTTGGTTCTAACTAGTTCTAAACTCTAAATTATCAATCAATCTAAAAAAAAGTTAGTATTTTTTAAAAGAAAAAATAAATTTCTATATAAGAAANCTAAGGGTTTTATTCTTCAATTTCAAAATAATTTTAAATAAACCATATGTGTGAGTCACCATGAAGTTATGTATATATACATTACTAAGGTTATCCTTATTAATTTCCTGGGAATAAATGTGTTGTCAGGCAGTATCTGATAGAGCAGTATACCGTAATCCAAAAAAGTGTTATTTTTTTTTTTTTTTTTTTTTAAATAGTCCTAAAATTTAGAGTGGCACTTTGAATTTTACCTCTGCAAAAAATAAAAAATTCTAAGAGTGATTGAAGCCCAAATTTATAATCCCATCATGAAGTTGATTTTGTTGCTTCAGAATCTACCAGTTGTGGCATCTTTAATGCCTAACTACATCAATGCTTTCTACCCTATGTATAATAAAAATGTATATTTTATAGAATGGGTACTCAAAAACTTGTGAAAGTATGAGACATGTTTTTGGGTGCAAATGATACATGTATGACAAGAGAGCTCTATGCCTAAAATTTTAGTAATTGTAGATGTGTCTTTACATTTTCAAGAGAAATGTTATATGTTGAAATAATGACTATCTATTTGGTTTAAATTTTTAACTGTGTGTTGGTCTGCTTTTAAATTTCACAATAATGGTCTGTAGGGCAGGAAATATATTCCATTTGTAAATTTTTAGTTCATTGATAAATAAAATAAAATAAAATAAATACAATTTTAAACTGGATTGATAAGAGCTGGCTGGAGTGCTGAGAAAATTAAGAAATCACTAAATCTAAAACTCTATACCTGAAAATTGTTCTTCACACTAATAGTAATTTAAAACATGTAGACGCACCTTTAAAATGTCCAATTCATCTCTCTCAACAGTCTAACTTAGTAAACCTCGATTCTCCTTTGATTTTACTTTAATATGTCAGTCAAACAAAATCTTTATAATTCTTATTGTAGTTAGTTATTATTATTTTGGCAATATAATTATAATGCTTATTGTTTATGACAAGCAGATCTTGACAATTTCTAATATATTACTGGAAATTGAACGTAATATATCTCAGAAAATGCACTGATTTGATTAATAGAAATAGTTATTTAAAAACTACTCAGTAACCAAAGTATTTTCATCGTTATATTATCTTGTTATTAAATTTTTATTAAAATTTCTTAAATATATAATATTGTAAATAAATTATTAAACCTTGGCAAGTAATAGATAAATGAAATACAATAATTTTTTTAGGGATCTTACCTTTTTTACATTTGTATTTTTAAAAATTATTATTATTAAAGTTGGTTTTTTTGCCTTGTCCATAATAATGGATTATTTAGTCTACATTTAGTGATTTGTTATACAGTTCCATAATAAAGATGCTTCCATCCCAACTGATGACTACAGCATGCCTCATTGGATTAACTTGAGGTAATTAATTTATTGAAAATATGAATTTTATTTTATTTGGTTATTGTCTACTATATTTGTTTATGATTTTATTATTATTTATGTATATTTATTCTATAGTTCTTTATACACATACACACACTCTATTCAATGGTGGGGAGTACAAGAGGGGTGTGTCCTGGTAGAGTGCTGTCTGCTTAGAGATTGTGGCCTAGTGGGACCTATCCTCTGAGCTAGGACAACACTGTCTCATATCAGAATATATGATATCTACTTTTAATAAAATTAAGAGAGCTGGCAAGGCTAATTTCCTGTACTCTTGAGTAGGCAACTTATCACGACTCATAGTTACTCCTTAGGAAATCACTGTGTGAGGGTTGACCATGTAGCATCAATATCTGGATTGTCCAAATCCCTGTGTTCTGTTTCCAGATTGTCAGTGTGCTTTCTTGCTACTTCCTGATTGTTGAAGAATAGAAAGGGAATGAATGAAATTTGGGATATATGCGGAGGTTATTAGGTCCAATAATAATATCCTTGGACTTACTCGGGTTGAGCCGCAACTTGTTCCTCTCAGCCCAAGCACTTATGCTATCTAGGTCGGATTGGATAAAAGAGATGGCATGAGGAAGTTGAGAAGAAATGAAAGCTATGAGTACCAGTTATAAAAGTTTGAAGCTCTAGAGTAAGTAACTGTCAACTCTTGACAATTGAGTCATTCAGTAACATAAACCTCTCAGAAATTCAAAATTAATGCTCTATCACTAGAAAATCTCTCAGTATTCGGAAGATAAACAATTTAATTTGGTACTCTGCAATCCAAAGTCAAATTCTGTAAAAAGGTAAGCATGGATATTAAATAATTGTAAATTCCTCCCTACAACTCTTGATGAGTAGAACTTCCTTCTTTGAGAGACCTGAAAAATTAAATGAGTCCAAATACTTGGTAAAGAAACATGAGCTTCATAATCTCTAAATATATTCATAGTATTTAGAAAGATATTAAAATTATGCCCCTAAAAACATTTTAAAAACTGATGAGGGACTTTTTAAGGATTTTCCAAAAAAGAAAAAAAAAAAAAAAATCCACTGAATTCAAGAAGAACCATGGAGGGAATAATGGCTCTTTTATGATATGTCAGATTTTCAACCATTTTGGAATCCCTTCTTGCTCATGATAACTGCATAAGCTGGCTTTGTGGGGGTTGATGAAGATTTAGTGAGTTTTATCTGGTGCAGAAATACTTTCATTGTATTTTGAAACATTAGGGAAAATGAAGAAATTGATCACAAACTGGTACCAATTACAACACTGGTGGAAGCAAGTGGTCATTAAAGAAACTTCTTTGAGCCAATAACTTGTTATTGCATCATTGCCGCTCAATTCTTGTTGAAGAAGAAGTTTTTAAAGCTTTATCACATTAGGTAAAACTATTGATTATTTCTGAGTTTTTTAAAGAACAAAGCAATTATATACTCTTCTTCTCTATGGAGAGATTAATTTTCATTATTTATTTAATACATACTTTGTTCTCACATAATAGTATTTTTTCCTATTTATATATTTCTTTCATTTCGCAATTTGATAATTCAAACTCTATAATTTTAGGTCCCTCCACCTCGAGTTATTAAGAGTTGACTGTCCTTCAAAATGTATTATGTTATTATTTATATTATGTAGGATTATGAGAATGGACACCGACAAATAGGAGTGTCCCCAAAGAAATTGGTGCCAATGCTTAAATAACTACTATGCAAACTATTTTGTGTTGTTGAGAGAACACAAAACTTGGCATTTTTTTTCTTATATACCATCTATTACCATATTTATTGATAGGAAGTTAATTTTTGATATTGATTAACGTTCTGTCATTTTATATTTTTCTACATCATATTTTAGAAAATTTTTATTATATTATTTATAAGATTTACAGTTTTTTTTTGTTTAGTAAATATAATAGTTCTAGTCTTATTGAAAAATTTAATTAACTTAAAAAAATCAAACATAACAAGTANAATTTTTAGAATTTTATTTTATATGAATTTAATTTAATTTTAATTTGTCTGTTTAACTAGCTTCTACTCATCAAATAAAAGAGTAGGCTATTCAAGTTTTGTACCTAGAATAAAACTTCCTCCGAGAATAAATAGACCTTCAACATCATTGAATAGTTCAGTGAGATCAAAAACTGTCTATGAAGAAGAGGATTTTGGCAATGTTGTTGATTATCAGGCTTATGATGATCAAGTTTTTACTATTCCAACTGCTGCCAATTCCAAGTAAGTATTTTGATTTTATTATTTAAGTGAAAGTAAAATACTTATTTGATATTTAATTTTTGGCTATTTGTAGTTTAAATATTGTTCAATTTGATAATAGATATAATTTCTATTTGCATTTTCTTCCCGTGCTCAAAAATATTTTAATAATTTAATTTTTTCTCAGAAATTAAATAATTACCATCAATATTGAAACTTCTTATTGCTTACTGATCTTTATTTCCTAATATTTTCACTTGCAATTTGCTGGTTGCTACTTCCCATTCATATTTCACCCTTATAAAACCTTTCCATGCTTTTGTACCTCCAAACAGTATTACTTATTTCTTTCTTTTGTTTTAAATTATCTCACTCCATATCAACATTTGCCTATCCTCTAAATTTCAGAAGTTATCTTTCTCAGTACAGTTTAATGGTTCTATTCTTTTCTCAATTCTTTTATCAAGTTAACCCTGCCTTAATTGGACCCTTTATTGTAAACAAAAATGACCTTGCTGTCTACGGATACATTGGAGAATTCGTGACTGTAATGATTATTAGTAGAGAATTTTGTTGAGGTTCGGTCAAAGTTAATCCAAAAAATACAATTTTATAAAATGTGTATTTTTTTTTTATCTGCCGACTTTTCAGCTTACATTGAAAGCCATCTTCAGGGCTATCATGAAGGCGAGTGGGGATGTCTTGCTACTTAGATGAAATGAACATGACTGAGTTACTATATTCCACTATAAAGTAGGAAGTTTATTATTTATTTTTATAGTGATTTTTTTCTGATGCTGTATATTGATAAATATTATTGCTGAACTGGGGATTCATTAAATCTATTTTCCATCTCAGTTTATGCAGCTTGCAGTTAGTCCCTAACAATTTATTAACAAATATAAATAGTTAGAAATTAAAGTTATTGTAAAAAATAAAAGTTTTAATGTTTAATAAAGTAAAAAAAAAAAAAAAAAATCAGTAAGTTTGAAGAAAGTTTGATCAATAGCCTGTGCTCTTTTAGTTGTCTAGTGAAATAATGGAATCTAGATATAATGAAATTGCCGCTATCATCAGTCAACATTTCTTAGTTCTTGGCCTAACTTAGCCCTACCATTAGACAGACATAAAGTTTCCTGGCCCTCCAGAGGATAATCTCATCTCAACCTAATCTAGGCCAATTGTTTCCCTGATCAACTTCCCTAATGTTAAGGGTCATTATTCAGTAATTTTGTTTAGCTCAGCTATCTCTGCCATTGGAAAATAGAGGAAAAATAAGTTGTTTTATATACAATATTATGTTTTCTGCAAAGTTTGAAATTGACTAAATTCTTATTGAACTGGTGCTTTCTTAACTTATCATGTACTAATATGAATGCAGTTGTCTCTTTTAAACACACAAATTTTTTGTGTACCTAAGACACAGGAGGAGGCAATTTCCCATCTTCCAGAGATAACGATTACTCTGCATATTTCCCAGGACATAAGAATGCCACATGTTTCATATGAGGTGAACTATGTAAGGTAGATTCTATGTCTTTTAAAATATAGGAAAATGTCCTTCCAAGTCAATTGAAGATCTTTTAGCTTTTGCTTGATCAAAATAATTTCCATTTGGTGATAAAACTCCCCCCAGAAGATTTGGTGTGTTAGCAATATACTTCACCTTCAGTGGGGTTTGTTTTCATTTGCGAATTCTAACACTTTCCTTAGTTTGTTAGATGGTGAGCTAGTCAGTTTGCAAGCCAGTTAGGCAGGTGCAAAAATAGTCTTGTCCTGCCCACAAGCCTAAAGCACAGATTACTAATACAATATTACCAGAACTGAATTGTCACAGTGGGAATAATGTATAGAATTTTTATACAGTAAACTAAAAAAAATTTGTTGGCCCTGAAAACTGAAATCTAACCTGATTTTCTACAAGATGTAATTTTTGGATTAGAATTATATCTATGTTCTTACTTTTTACACAATTACGTAATACAAAAGCCACAGCAGCAGAATGGTGAAGGTTAGGTGAATAAGCCAATCTTAATCTTGTAGTGAAACTATGATAGCAGAGACTACTGTTTTGTTCTTAGATCACTTTTTTTGTGCTGCAGTTTGTACTCTAATTTTCATTCACAATAATAGCAGTATAAACAAGTCTCCTCTCCAGTGTCAGTTTAATCAAATATATCCACCTGGTCTTCACATAGAATCAAAAAATCTTATTTCTCTGTGATTTTGTAATACAAAAAAGTTTTATATTACACACATAGAAGTCACACTCAGCCATTTTATCTAAAAATGATAACTCATTTAGCTGACTTTCCGAAATAAGAGAAATTCCTTTTTTTTCTATTGATGTCATTATTATTTTCTTTGCCTGTTCAATGTTTTCTGGCTTGGACTCAGTTAATTCTCAATAGGAATCATATTCTTATAAAAAATTATATTCTATAAAATTTTGAGTGATAATTAAATTGCTAATAATTTAGCTGAAATAATTATTATACACAACATTTAAAAACAGTTAAAAAGGAGAATTAAAAAAATTATTTAAGTTTATCTATAGAATTTTGACTTTTGAGCATTTCTATTGGTAAAATAATACAATCTCCTTCAACCATCAGTTCATTGAAACTTACATTCTGGTCTTCCTTATGTGAATCTGCTTTAAAGTTTGTTTCATCCTTTTGTATTGTACCTTAAATGTTTATATTGAATATAAACAATTATATTCAATATTATATTATTTAACATAAAAATAAATAAACATTACATAAAAAATTATATACTAAATTTAACCCCGAAAATATTTATTACTGAAAATGAATGGGGCTTTGAAATTTAATCAAAACAATAACAGCCTTATGACTGGTCTAAAGCTATTTATTACTTGTAATTATTAAGTACTTTTAATGCCCTAAATGTCATGGATGTGAATTTGCTGAAATTTACTACAGAAAAATAAAATTTGAACTACAACAGAAACATTTTCAAATAAATGTAGACCTTGATAAGCTATTTTTAATGAATACTTTCCTATTCTTGGCCTGTCATCCAGTTATATCTCAAAATTGATTCACCCTTTCCTATTATCAAAATCTTATAATTTAATTCAGTGCTCTCATATTGTATAAACTTACTATTTAAAATATAAATTACACAATTGATCCTTAAGTGACATGTACTATGTGCAACTAAGAACCAAAATTCTAAGAATTTTTTTAGCATATTATTGTTAACTGTTTCTTTTCTTCGAAAAATATTTTATACCAATGATTGCGAAATGAACTCATTACACTTGGTATATTAAAAAGAAGAAGAAGAAGAAATATATTTTTTTATTCTTGGTCCAAAACAGTTGTTTTTTACACAAGATGGTTAAAAAGAAAAATAGAGAACTAATATTTCCAGCAATTCATTTTAAACATTTTCAGAATTAGAGTCTTCCTATTGAATGATTGATATAAAGGAAAATTAAAAATCTGTCATTACACGAATATTAATGTATACATTTTTATTTATGAATTAAAAAAACTTTTGTTAGAATAAATTTAAATTTATTTGTTTAAAATAGAAAACATTTAACTTTGTTAATTATTGTTGAGAATATATTTTTAATATAAATCAATTGGTATTAGCTGAATTGGTAGAGAATAATGAATTATAATATATGTATCTAATTAGGTGACACATGTAACATTATTACAAAGACTTATATTTATTATTTATTGAATTATGTTATTTGTGTGTGCATGCATGTGTGCGCTCGTATGTGTAAGTGATAGAATGCTGTTTAGTATTAGAAATTCGTACTTGAGAGTGTAAAACAATGCAGAATTGTTAGTGCCTGTTAGAAAGGTATTTTTTTATTTTTCAACTTAGAATATAATTGTATGAGTCTTTAGAAAGTTTTCTGGTTGAGAAATTTGAAGTGGTTTAGTTAAAAATCACTAGTTTTTGTTGAAGGAAGTATCACCTAACAAATGGGTGTAAAGTTTTTGTGAAGATTATGAATTCAGTAATATATAGATGCCTTTTATTCATTGAAATGAGTGTGTTGAACATAGCACTATTGTGCTGAATCTTGTATAAAGTTATTAATTATCTTTTTCTTAAATAAGCTATTATATTATTTAAAGGAATGTAAGACACTTGAAGAAAACGAGTGTGCCAAGCAGTGGTATTGATAGTATTGGATCATTGAAGTTGACTCGTAGGAAGTTATCTGACCCTGATATTCATTACTCCAGTGGTGAAACTTTAACTAGGAGTCCTGCTATGTCCATTCCTATCCGGCCACCAGATGAAATCAGCACACCTCCATTTTCTTCTTCTGAAAGTAAGTTTTTATTTTCATGTCTGTAATAAATGTTTTATTTCAACAATTAATTAATGAAAATATTGTGTTCAAGTACAAATAAAATTTGATGATTTCTATGAATCAACTCCTTCACTTGAATTATTTTATATGTACTGAATTTTTTCAAGACTAGTGGACTAATTTTCAAATCTTAATTAGATTATTAGTAAATAAAGGAAGTATTAGGCATTCTGACTATGTGTTTCCTCATTAGGTTTGAGGTGTATTATACTGGTCTGTCCAAACACACTTCAGCAGATCCTTTCCCACTATCTACACCCAGACACAATCAATTTAGATGGTCTTAGTCCATTCTTTTCTTCCAATTCACCCCCCATCCCTAGGAGACAACACTTTGCAAAAGGCACTTCAGTGAGTAAGAGTAGCTGCCCCAAATGAATACCCCATGCTTCTGGAGAGACGTGGTTTTTCTGTTATTAAATCCTTCTCTTAAAGAGGTTGCCATTCTGGACTGACTGGTACTATCCTCCCAGCATTATTTTCTGAGTGTACTCTCTGAGTTTTCTACAGTGATGGATATTGTGTTTAGTATTTAGAGGCAGCGAACCCTTGCATTGTACAATGCTACATCCCCTCCCATTTCGGGACTGATGGCTGCTGCTGCTAATTTACATGAGGAACTTCAACAGAGTGCCACAGCCGGACCTACTGGATTCTAGTTTTTTAACAAGGTTGGTTCTCCCTCCTTTCTCCCTGGCTTGAGTCAGGCAACAGGGGCTCAGCCACACCTGCAGGTAAAGTTCTAAAGTTTAAAATCCTTATTAAAGGAGCTCATGCTACCTGCCATGTTGGGCCGTCTGAACACATTTTACAGCATAAGCTCATGGTATCTGTCTCCAGAACAGCAGGCCTTGAAAGTATTTCGAAGGATGTTTTCACAAGGGATGAGGTTTTTTTATAATCTGGAAATTAAATTTGCCAAATCAATAATTTCAGGAGATTTCCTGAATAAGGGAATTTTGAAAAATTTTGACTGATCTTCACCTATCCTACATTGAAAAAGCTAAAAAAAATAGTCTGTTCTAAATTTGAAATATGTATATATATATATATATGTATAATATAATTTTTAACTCTGTGCAAAGTCACATGTGCAATGAATAAATAATAAATTTAGCNATATATATAAGTAAACTTATATATAGAATTCTTTGTTTTGTTGATTTTTAGTAAAAGTTCGTACAGTAGAAGATATAACTGATTCTCCTCCTCCAAGGCCTGTTGTAGGAAGTAGTGGTTCACCCGGTACACATTTCATCAATCCTCAGATTTTAAGGCCTGGGAGAGCACTTATTAATCCATTTGATCCTTCTCATATTACTGTTAAACTCACGAGCAATAGGAGAAGATGGACTCATATATTTCCCAAAGGTAAGTTATTATTTTTATTGTCAAAAAAAAAAGAAAAGAAACACCAATAATCAAATGAAGATTTAGGAGTCAGTTATTAATTTATATTTAATGTGGAAAGATTGGTATCATTTGTCATTTTTAAATAATACTTAGCTCTAGAAATCAAATTCATGCTGAATGTGCAGTCAGTATGTTTTTTAATAATATTGAAGTTCTATTCCATGACCCTGACACCAGACCTTCTTATTTGTGCGCAATTCTTCCAGAAAAAAAAAAAATTATTTGTGAATAGTCATATTAATGGTATATCAAGGTATGAATTGCATTATATAATGTAATTATTTTTTGATCTACTTAGTTACCCTACCATATATACTAAAGAAAGTTACTTTCACAGTCAATTTTAAAAATTTAATTTTTTAATAAGCTTAATAATAAAGTTAGGTAGTTAACACTTATCATCTATAATGAAAATAAAATGCTGCTTTAACAGTTGAGTTAAAAATAATAATAAAATTGTTTTTGTTTTAGATATTTGATATGATATTTATAAATAATTTTTTATTCTCTGGGTTATAATTAGGGTTTTTAATATGACTGATTAACCTAAATAATTTAGAATTTTTTTTATTTTTCTCATTCATTCATGAATTATCTAGTATCATATTAGCATATTAGTTTTGTAGAGAGGTGACTGGTTATTTATGGCAAATGTTTTTGATGGTTAAGATGATATATTACTTGGTAATACTCTAGTATTTTGAACTTATGAATGCTAATATACATATAATACTTTGAATTTTTATGTAAATGAAAATTTTCAATTCCATATTAAATAAATTTACTTTTTAAAATTTTTTATAAGATGTTCTACTCTGACTTATTCTCCTTAACAAATTTTGTTTATAATTTACAAAATATAACAATAATAAGGTAAATAAAGCATTATTAGTCTCCAACATATATTCTTTCTTATTTTTTCTAGGACCAACAGGAAATTTAATTCAACAGCATCATTACAAAGCTACAGAAACTACTCAAACATCTAGCTCAAGTTCTCAATTTCCTGGAATAAACAAAATTTCATCAGAAACTGGTAATTTTTTACAATTAATAACCACTTTAAAAAATTATTTTTATTATAAATTTTTTATAATNTCTTATGAACTAAAAAAAAAAAAAAAAATACTATGGCAAGAGGAGAGAAAGTGACCAATGACACTACTCTCAATTTTATAAATTAAAGATTTTTTTATTTGAACTTGTTGTATACTTATGTTTTTTTTTAAAAGTTTTATATGTATAGCTCTTTAAACACCACAAAACATTAAGTAGACATTTAATAGTGTTTAATAATTAATTATTTGCTGCTTGTAGTAAATTTAAAAAAAAGAATTACCCTAACACCAGATGGTAGAAGAGGTATGGATAAAGCAAGTAAACTTAAAAATTGATAATTGAAAATTGCATATAGAAGTTTGACATGTCTTTGATAATCCACTTCTATACTTTATATTAGAGCTAAAAGTTCATGTAACAATTAAGTAAACATAATGCAATACCAAAATGTGTACTTATCTTAACACAACAAAAAAAAATTACCTATCTAAGATTAAAAATTGATTATTGATTATTGAAATACATACATATTGGATCCTTTATACTAAATAACCCATTATATGTGAAAGTTAAAAGAGGCTTAGTAGATGTGTTTTAGTTGGGGTTCGGTCAAGTTAGATCCAAAAAATACAATTTTAAAAAATGTGTATTTGTTAATTATTCGCCAACATTTCGGCTTACATTGTAAGCTATCTTCAGGGTTTTTGTAATAGAATGCCATAGGAAAAACATAAAAAAAAATGAATTACTTACATTATTATTACATAGATTTGCCATAATTAAAAGTAATGTGATATCGAATGTGAGGGAAAAAAAAAAAATCTCTGTCAAAAATTCACCACACCTACCTGCTATGATGGCGAGAGTGGACGTCATGTCACCTGGATCCCATATACATGTTTGAGAGGTAGGGTTTGGAAATTTGGAGAAATAGTTGAGATGGACAACATGGGTGGTGGAAGAGTGGGGGTATGAGGTAAGTAAATAGGCAGAGGGGCCTGTATCAAAGGGGGCAATCCCAAGAAAAAATGTGAATGAATTATTGCTGATAAGTAGCCTAAAAAACTAGGAGACAAGTTAGAAGTTAGACTAGGTTTATTAGATTTTTTTTTTTTTGGGGGGGGGGGGGTTCAGTAGAGGTTTATAAATGTCAGTAAGTTTCTATGAATGAAATCCTTAAACTTCTGTATAAAGGAGAGTTTTTTTTTGTTGTTTTTTTTTGGATTAACCTTGACCGAACCCCAACTAAAATCGTCTAATAATCTTAAACTTTTTATTTTTGACAAGGTTCTGACTATTGCTTTCTATTTATTAAGTTCTTTTGCCAGATTTTCCTGAAAATTTTCAGAGCTTTATTTTTATGGATTACCGAATTTCTTCATTAAACCGCAGTGTATAATTTGCTCTTGGGTTTACTTTTGTTTTTGGAAAAATTTGGAAAGTTCAAATTCTTGAATTTTGTGGGTAACTTTTTTATCTCATTTCTACTGTGTTCTAATTGTCTAGGAGGTTATTAATTCAATAATAAGGTTCTTAATGATCTGTATTAATGTTTTTTTTCACTTTGGACATATCTTCTTTTAAGAGTAATAATTTAGGGAAATGAAAACTTCCATATTGATCATTACAGATACTCCAGTTTACTTGTGTGTAGAGGTATGGAGATACGATAGATAGGTCTATTGCAGATTTGTTTCCATAACTTGGGCTGATGTATGTAGGCTCATCTGTATTTAGTAATATTTAGACTGAATGGTCAATAATTCTCCTTATAATGTTTCTCATTGAGTTAGGAGTCGCTGAGCACCAACAATGATGTGACATATTGAAATCTCCAACTATGATGTACGATGCAGAACGACTAGTAATGTGTTGCAGTAGAGCTGGATCATTTATTATTTCAGAGTGGGCAGCAGGTATATGGTACTGACTGTGACAGGGAACCGTAATTTGACTCGGGTAAGTATTTCTTGTATGGAAGTTTGCACTTGGAGCAAGCTTTAGCTTATTTATTAATATTTGCTTTTAAATAATAAAAAATATCATTTATAATCAGTATATAAAAAGTGACAACATGCCCCCTCTCACCTTCAAGATAACCCCGAAGGTGGCTTAAAATGTAAACCGAAATGACAGCAGATTAAAAAAATACATTTTTTTTTAAATTGTATTTTTTTTAATCAATCTTGACCGAACTCCAACAAATTCTTTACTAATAACTATACTGGTGTTTCTGTGTGCTGGGTACTCCTGTATTTTCTCTTGTGTGTGAATTTGCCTGTAGATTTACATACAATGTATTTCTAATTCCAGGTTCAAGGGACAAACCATGTTAAATCTACCTTGTCTCTCAATTAAAATTTTTTTTTTCTACAGATGGAAGGTCTAAACCTCGACCAAGTGTATTAACATTAGGTGGTACACCGATTGTAAATAAACGAGGATTGACTACTTTATTGTGGGGTGCCACTGGGGAGCAAGAATGGACTCCAGCTCTGACTACCGGTTTGTATTTCATTGTTTTATTAAAATATTTTTAGAAAGTACCTTTTGAACAACAGCAAGATATAATTAACAGAGCATTTCTTGCAAAATTGAATGTTTATTTACTAATTTATATTTTCTTTTGTAAATTAGAAATTTTTGAGAAAGATAACTGGTTAGAAAGTTTTGGTTATGAAATTGGTATTCTTTGCTTTTTTACATTTACTTTTCTTTCATAGGAGGATAATTTACTGTTATGATTCCCTAAAATTTGACCTCATAATTGTTTGATTTGTAATTAGTTGTCCATGGCATTTTAAGTTAATGTATGTGTAGTTCCCATTACATAGATTGGAAGTATAGTATTACCTGAAAAATTATTATATGAAAAATCACTTGACATTGTTAAGAAATGCTTAGACCATTTTTATATTTTGGGCAAGATGTTGCTTCAAAGGGTCCACCCAGCTTTTAATTAATTTATCCTTTTTTTTTTTTTTTTTTTTTTTTTTTTTTTTTTTAACTAACCAATTTTTGATCAAATTGTGCTTTTCAAATTGAAAATAAATATGTTATGACATCTTGTTTTCCAATGTGACATTTATTTAATGACAACAGTCATGCCAACTGTTTTATTATTATTTAATTGTGATTTTCTTTAAATTCAATTAAATATAAGCAGTCATAAAATGACTGACAAAGATCAATAGGGCTATTGTTTTTAAACTTGAACTGATTTTTTTTGCAGTTTAGCAATAGACAATTTTGTGGATTGCTTATTTTTTCTCCCAGTTGAAACATGTGTTTCATAAATAAATAAAATAAAACATGAAATTAAAAATATTTTTTATTATAACTAATAAGAAGCTAGTTATTGTGAAATTTCATTATGCTAGAGAAATTAATCAGAGTTTTGACCCAGGATCAAAAAAATAAAATACTCCCAAATTGTTGGGTAATTATTTTATTATTGCCGACGTTTTAACTTTAACTTGTAAGTCATCATCAGGGTGATAGTGAAGTCTGAAGAGCTCTCCGAGGGAGGTTCATGGTCACATCTTAGAGTACAGAGCTAAACACTTTCATTACCTCAATCCTTTATAACTTCTGCTTGCAATTCAAAAGCCTTTTTAAATGACTTACTTATTGAATATTCAGAATTCTCTGCTTTCTTACTGATAATACTAGTTAATCATTATATATAAAAATAGTTTACATCTATTTTTGTATTATTGTTGGATAAAACTTAATTTTTGCCGCACTTCAACTGTGATTTTTCTTGGTCTCCTGCACCAGCTTCCGTGTGTTTTCTCTTTCTTGTGTAGCTGTCATTTAGTTTTTTTTTTTTTTTTTTTTTTTTTTTTGCTGTGTTAGCCTCCTTTGTAACCACTTAGGGTCATTGGAGGGAGGGGCTATCTACAGGTTGCCACCCCATTTTAAACACCCATAGCTCAGGACAAGCTTTATATTATAAATAAAAGATTGACCTGGGCGGGATTTGAACCCGCGGCGTCAGGATTGAGAGACCCGTACGGATTCCTTGAGCTAGCCTGGTGCCCTCATTTAGTTGTTAACTCCTAATATTTCTTGCATTCACCATCACACTATCTGATCATTTCGACTTGGCCTTGCTCTTTTTCTGGTGCTTTGGAGAAGTTCATTACTAATTACTTTGGTGTTGCTAGCTCTTCTATTCGAGCTACATGTCCCATCCACCACTTTCTTCCAAGCTTCAAAATCTGAACAATATTGTCTTCATTTAGAATTGAGCAAATTTCACAGTTCTTACTTTTTCAGGTATTATTGGTATGGTCTCCCCCTAAAATCTGGCAAAGAACATTACTCTCAAACTATAAGGCACTTCTAACTTGATTTGCTTGTTTTCTATCCTTAAAACACTGGCTGTTCTTTAAATGCATAGCATTGCCTGTTGGGATAAAGGAGGCAAATTCTTTGCAATCTAGCACTTATTAGTCTATCAATAACTTTTATCACTTCCAATTTATAGTTCTTATTCTGTCTCACCTGTCGTTCTAGGAAACTGAATTCAGCCACTTTTAATGCTCTAAAATACACTATTTTTAAATTAAAAAAAAGAAGAAGAACAATGTAATGTTTATGTTTCTGTATCACTGAAAAATATTAAAAGTTGTATTCATTATTGTTAAAAAGTTACATATATTATTGGAGAATATTAGAGAAGATTTGGAATTAGAATTAATTTATAATGTAGGATTTCATAAGAATAAATTTTGATTTATGTAATTTATTGCTATATATTTTATGGTGTAATATTAATAAGACTACACAAGATTTGTCAAATTATAAATTTGAAAAATAAATTTTTACCTTATTGTGCTGTAAAGAAGAGGGAAACATTTTTACTTTCGTTTTTTCCAATTTCGCCCATCTCCTCTGGAAGTTAATACTAAAACTCATAAGTTTAGAAAGCTATTTTTTTAGCCTTAGCTTCACAGATTCTATTGTTAATTTTAGATCAATTAGTGTAGTCAAGATGAAATTTAATTAACTAATATGTTAGCAATTTATGATTAGTGAAATGTATTTATATGTCATTTCATGTCAAATCTCATACTTGAAGGTATTTACAATGGAAGTGTGTTTCTAATGATTTTAAGTATAATTATTTTCTATTTCAGGCAATTGAGAGTATAGGTTAAAAAAAGAAAAAAAATGTAGTTATAAAAGATAAGTAAGTGACAAAACTTTTCTTACAAGTTTACCAGTGCTCAATTATGGACATGCACACGAGTACATAAATAATAAATGATCCATGATCAACCTGGGCTTTCTCCAATAGTATCTTCCAGTAAGTTCTAGTTTCTGCAGCTGCTTACCAATTACAAATGTTGACCACTCGTATATATTTTACAAGAGTGGAAGCTTTCCTACCACCTGGGTCTTTTATTCTTATACAGTGTAACTGTTCTATTAAAAGTTAATGAGAGATTTTATAATTGATCGTCCTTCACATGCAGATAGCTTTTTGTTTTTTAGTATAAAAAAAAGTAAATAAAATGAAATGTCTGTTCTATCTGTCACCATGCTTAATAGGTACATAAATTCTTTACATGGTTTTTCGTTCGCAGGCCTGAAGTTTGCACTCTTCACTCATCATAAATTCCAAGGCTCATAATCTTAAGTAATGACAGGGCTAACGAGTATCTTCTAAAACCTTATTTTTATTGATGTGGATTGGTAGACACCACAGGTTCACAAGTTTGAACTGAGCAAATTAATTAAGTATTATTAAATAAGATAGTTGCTATGAGATTTTACATGAAGTGATATAATTTTATATATTATGATGTGAAGTGATTTTGAGCTATTTATAATTATTCTACTAATGTTTGTGTTTCATGCCTCTGGTCATCATGCATCGCAGCCTCGAAGGTTTTAATAGGTTTGATTTGATTTTTAATTTTTCTTTCCTCTTTTGCCTCAGACTTACTTCACGCTTATCTAAAGGTGTTGGTCACTCCACACTCTAAAAGCTTCTAGATGAATGTATGTGATGCAAAATTTATGTGATTGTTTATACTTGCTTTAATTTCTATCTATTATTATTATTCTATTCTTCAATAAACAGAAAATCAATTTATAACTCAGTTAATTGATATTCTTCAATTGTTTTGAAATATTCAAATTTGCAAAATTCAAATAGATTTTTATCTACCTTTTAGTTATAATTAAGTTATAATAATTAATAATCCTACTATTTGTTTTTAAAAATATTTTCAGAATTATACAAGTAGCTTCATTATTATCAAGATCACATTTTATTTCTTATGGGCAAAAATATTTGTCAAATTACCTTTCAAATTATAATAATGGCCTAATGACAATATGCTGAAAAATGCTAACATAATAAATGAAAAGAATAAAATTAAAATACTTTCAAGCTTTTTATATTTTATTTTTTTATCTGGAGAAAAAGAGTGAAAATAATTTTTATTTAATGATGATGACTCCGGTACATATTTAAAAAATGTAAAGTCCCTTTCAATAATTTAGAATATTCGAAGGAGGCTTTAGCTAAAGGTAACGGTAGTACGGTATATAAAGGTAATACATATTTATGGGGGTAAAATGATTGATTGGAAAATGAAGTTTGAAATGTGTTTGAGGGTTATATATTAGCCACATGCTGGAATTGTAATTGCGGTGGTCAGATGCCAGTACTAAAGGATTAATGACGTAATGAAGACAGGTGTATTAGCAATTACAATGAATTAACCATACAGATATGTGATGCAATACGTGTCATATAAGTCGGAAACGTATACCATAGANTAATATATATAATATAATATGAATTGCAATTTCATTGTTATTTATACAAAATTTCACTTTCAAAAATTTTCTGCATGTAGCTCTATGATGAGGAATTAAACTAAATTTATAAATATGTATGTCTATGTGTGCGTGGGTGTGTGTGTATGTGTGTTGTATGTATATTAGTTGGTCATTGAGGATTTTGGTCTAATAATTTAGTACAACTATTTAGTCTAGGCCAATATTTCAAGAATGTTTTCTCTTCATTTGGGCTAAAAATACATTTAAAAAATTTACAATGTTGAATGATTACTATTTTATGAAAATTAATATAACTATTAAATAGCATTTACTATTTGTCACATTTTAATTTATTCATTACTCCA
>KZ808583.1:128604-161290 GCA_000696205.2 Oncopeltus fasciatus | reverse complement strand
GCCAATGGGCAGCTTCTCCATCAAGTGAAATACACACTAAGTTCTTTCTTATTTTTCTGTATTTTTTCATTATTTATTTAATTATCTATTTTTTAATTTAATTTATACTGTGAATATTAACCAGCAAATTACTAGATACAAAACATGTAGAAAGTAATTAATAATAAAGTTTTAAAAAAATGGCCAATCTGATGGTAATAATTTTCCATAGTAAATTTAATTTTTTCCAATTTTGGTCCCCTTCCATAGATTGCGGTTTCTTACTTCGTATTCTAAATAGATGAGTGAGATCTCCAAAGACAATTATTTGAAAAGATAATTGATGATTCAAATATTGATTCGATATCAAAGGATATATCAAAGGTTGGGTGTATCGTATTGCATTTGCTAGGCCATAAAAAGATACGGAAACGCAGGTTTCTCTAATTCTGCCGTGGTATAAACGCAACCATTTATAAAAGTGCTATCGGCAGGTAACCACCGCATTCTAAGCACATATGACAGGACTGGGTTTCATTTCTGAATAAAAGCCTGACTTTTAAGACTCAATCCGTCACCTGATGGGATGAACTTCCTTATCCCCGAACACTGGGGAGTTAATGCCGTCAGCTGGTCTGTCGCTGTTCCTTCGATAGTCACAGGTCCTTTTCAGCTGTGTACGCACATATGTCCGAGTTGCCGCACTCTCATATTTGCAACATCCCCCTACCCTTGCGGTCGGCCGGGATGCGATACCATCAACCGCGTGCGTGTTCTCTCATCATTCCCCGTGGTGGTCCGCTCCTCATTCCTCCACGTACTAGACCGCTGGAGGATTGTCTACGCTTGGCATGCGCGTCCCCTGCTACGTCTGCATAATTATTGATGTTATTTAGCATGTTATCTACATAAGCCGTCTTACTTGACTAACTAAAGATAATTTTCTGAATAATTTAAGAGTTAATCAATTTCAACTTAAAATATTGCTGTTCGTGTTATTGATTATTTTTACAATTGAAATATTACTATTCATCATCATAATTCACTTTTTTGGGGGTTGTAAAAGCAATTCGTATTATGAGAAAAATTTTTATATGTGCATATATATGTGTGTGGGTGGAGGGCGTTTGCTAAAAGTACAAACGAAACAAAGTTCATTGTGGACACTAAGGCAAACTGGTACAAATAATAGCTCATCGTCGTCCGTTTCTTTGGTTTCAAAAACAGCGTTCAGAGCTCATCCCATTGTAAATTCCACCAAAGAGAACGTATTTTGTCTGGTATGAGATTTCTGCTACACTCCTATGTGAAAATCTGCAAAACTTCTAATTTTACAAATAATATTTGGAAAATTTCAATAGTTTAAACCACCATAGAAAAAATAAAATTTTAAATAAGGAAGTAACTGGTCACTTTAGTCTGAAGGGACATTATCATGTCTGTCCATGCTCCATCAGCATCAAGGCAGTAGCTAGAAGAGGAGGTCTCGCTTTATCGCAAGGGGAATAACATGAAGAGGGGGGTAAAATTGGCACACAAGTCACTAACAAACTCCCTCTTACACAATATGTTGACATGATGATATCTAACTTCGCCATACTGTGATGAAAGTCAGCTCGGAAGAGTAGCATGTGCTATGGCCAGGAAGAAAAACATGTTTAACTAGGCGAGACGGATGGATTCGGCTCTGAAAGAGACGGTCATGCAGGCCTATCAGCGTGCATGAACTTGGCCAGCCATCTTGGCCAAGCACAAAGGAGACCCGCCCTGCCTTGTATACTTCCTAAACCCGCCTCTTATTAGCTCTTCTCTTTTTGTGGACGCCCGGAGAAAACCTATATTGACGTTATACTCCAACTCTGGCGTGAAGAAAAAAAAATTAGGGTTATCAAACAATATCCAATACTTCGCACTTCGTGTACATTTTTCTCTTCCTACAGATTCCATCTTCGAAGCCCAGTCACCTGCACTCGGCGCCTCATAAGGCAGAGCCATCCGAAGATGGAATCGCTGATTCTGAAAGTGGTCAGTAATTAGAGAGAACTTAAAATATACACATAGTGAGAAGTATTGGATATTGTTTAATATCACTTATTGTCATCAACTTCGCTACCAGCGCAAATAAAAGAAAAAAATGTCACAAAATGAAGTTGAAAAACAAATCAAATGCTACTCATTTTTTATAACTAATCGTTGTAACAAAAACATCTTCCTAATTTTCTTTACTAAAATTAAAAATAAATAAACTACAAGAAATGCAGGGGGAGCCCGAAAAAAAAAAATCTTACTACCTCAGCCATTTGAGAGTGGTATCACTGGTCACCTCCTCTCCTCATGTGACTTTCATTAATGTCATTTATTTTCTATTTTACATTCTTATCAAATTACAACATGTTTTAATTTATTTTTAGCAGAATGTAATATATAAATAAAGGTTATAAAAAAAAAAAAAACTACCTCAGACGAGAATCGAACCAGGAAAGTAGGAGACCCGGGTTCGATTCCCGGCAGGAGTAGTAAGATTTTTTTTTCTCTCTCTCTCTCTCTGCATTTTTTGTAGAAAATATAACGTGGGATTACATGCCACAATTAATTTCATTATTAAAAAAACGTTTCCTTAAAAAAATTTGTATTCATCTAAGCATATAAACCACCCTTCCCGCTAAGGCAATTTTTTCATTAACGTCCGTATTTAAAGATTTTTGTTGTTAACGAAAACTTTCTATACAACTGAATTTAGCTGTCAAGAAATTCATCAAGCGCAAAAAAAAAAAAAAAAAATATAAGTTTCTTTCTTTGCTTTAAAGGACAGTTCGAACGAAACTAATTTCATAAAATTTTAATTATTTTGTGAATTTGCGAATCATTTAAAAATAATTAAAATGGTTACATTGTGATAACTCTGATATGAATATGTTCTGGATGTTTCGCTTATATATTTCCTATCTTAAGTTGGTTAATTCCAAAATTCAGCTAACATCTTCTAGATTCTCTACTGAGAGGTGGGACTATTCCTCCATCTGGTAGGTACAGGAAAATCCCTGTTACTGACAGGAATGGGCAACCGGCGATTACCCTGGATCTTCCTGGTCTTTGATCTAGAAACATGGACATGCCTGGACTTGTCCAGTCCTCTGACTGGAAGCACCTACCCTCTCCAGTCACGTACATGACTATGACGTTTACCTCTACGGAAGAGGCGCTTTGATCTAGGACGGACACATCAGCCAGTAACAGCTTCTTTATCCCTACCGAAGCTCATTAGCTGTATCTTGAATATTTTGAAGATTTTCTAGTGGTCACCATGATGCCACATTTGAAATTTCTTTCCAAATTTTTCCCGATTCTATATTGGAGAAGCTGAAAATATGGTTCGTTCAAAATCTTATGTAAATGTGTCTGAAGTGCTCTGACCTATAATATAACGCTATAACAAAATTCAATATTTAAGCATCTTTTTGGAAATCTTTGGAGGAATTCATTAATGTATAAAATCGGATGAGAGGGAGAAGAGGGGGCTTAATGAGAGACAAAAATTTAAAATCTTAATTTCTTCATTATTATTAGGGTTATAAAAAATAGGAAACAGAATGAAGTAGGTGTAAATGTTAACATTTTTAACTACAAGATTTATTTAATAACGCATATTAAGAAATATATATGTATTTAAGAATATCATTTCGTAAGTGGAACTGGCCCTCTTAGTTTTTAAATAGATAAACCAATTTCTATATTTAGGCTTTTGAGTGCGAAAACTTAAAATAAATAATTTTTTGTATTAATCGTGGGAAAAAGAGAAGAAAAATAATTTTCTATTTGAGATACGGAAAGTATATTTTCATGGGCAAAACGTAATTTTCTTTACTCTTAGATGATTTTAGTTGGGGTTCGATCAAGGTAGATCCAAAAAACACAAATTTAAATGGAAATGTGAACTTAGGTACAGGACGTCCTCTCTCATCTTCATGATAGCCCTGAAGATGGCTTGCAATGTGAGCCGAAACGTTGGCAGATAATCCTTTATTAAAAAATACATTTTTTAAGTTTGTATTTTTTGGATCTACCTTGTCCGAACGCCAGCTAAAATCATCTAAGAATAATATCTACGGTCAAAAAAACTCTCCTTTTGGTAATTTTCTTTAGTTTTACGTTCCATAAAATTTTGTGGGTTGGCTGGACTCTACAGATGTCACAAAGATGCAAATTTTTAGTTTGCAAATGAACTAGGAGTTCGATAAGGAGATATCTATTAAACTATTGACGGAACATAAAAAATCCCACAAATCGTATGCAGTGAAATACTAAATTAAATGGGACAAGATTTTTTTTTTTTTTTAATGGCAATTCAACCACTATAGGGTTATTCATGCCTCTTGGTCGGCAGCATAGTAGGCAAGAGAAAGCCCGGAGGCCGGCGGGAGGCAGACCTAACCAAGGTCGAGTAGAGTCCCCTTCTGCCAGATTTGCCTTATTGGCCCCACATTTGGGAACTTGGGACAAGATTTACTATGTTTCTTTTGGCAGAAATTTATCAAACGACTTGTTATATGTAATATCAAGTAATATATAGTCTGCGAAATGTCTTTTTGATACGTAGGGTTATGGAAAGAGGGGTTAAAACCTACAGGTTGCCATCCTATTTTAAGTGTCCATGATGAGTTTCATGCATTGTAAATAAATTGAGTCATTTTGGTGGATGGTAGTTAATATGGAATATATTTTCCTTTTTATTTTAGTTCATTTCGCCCCGCTTTGGTAGTTCACCACTCCCGCCTTTTGTGAAGTACTGTCGCCTCGAAGGAATGACGCTCTTTCGTGTAGATGTTTCGTGTGGAGCGGTGACAATGAAGACAAGCCTGGTCCGTGACCAATCGGAGATCCGCTAACCCCCGGAGGGCCGCATAGTTCCGTCAACATTCTAGCTGGCTCCTTCTGGGAGAGGGAGAATCGCTGACAACAAAGCACGATGAAGGAGCGAAGGCTTCTTTCTGGAAGACTCAAATGGCATTTACTTACTTCCCATTTGAAATTTTGTTGTTCTCTGGGGAGCAATTAAAATCACTCGACGTTTTGAGTTTTTTCACTTCTATTACAACATATGACCGCAATGGAACCTCAACATATTGATTCTATAAATAAGTAAAACTAATTATTTAATTCAGAATTAGGATTAATCATAAATCTTTAGAAGCCATAATTATTTTTTAAAATATTTTTGGCATTTATTACAATAATATATTTATTCCATACCAAACATAAAGATAATTAATGAGCTTTTTTAAATCATTGCAATCGATGAGTTCCTTGCCTTTAATTTCTTATATATAAGCAGATTCCCTTTCGGAAAATCAACCTATCACATATTGGTACCTTAGCGTGAGTTATGATAAGTTCTAACAGCTCTCCACCGTTTTTACATTAGAGAGGCTAAAAATATGGTCCGCTCAAAATTTCATGTATATGCTCTACACGCTCAAGCGTCGACAATTTTTTTACAAGCTTATTAATGGCTGAAATCTATCCATGATTGGTGAGGGGGGGGGGGGAAGAAATTAACCAATATAGGGCAATATACATGAAAAACCTATACTCTATAACTTATGACTCGTATTTATATTTAAAATTTAATGTCGAATTTCGGACATCCTTCTAATTTTTATAATATAGAAGCCAAATCCGCTATTTAAATTTTGAACTAAAAACCGTTGAATAAATGGTTAAAACAAGATAAGGAAAATGATGGAATAAAATATAGTCCAAAATTTACAATATTGATCTTTGTTTTTATTTGAATTACAATTATGTTTATGACATATAATAAGCAATAAATCTAATTTTATAAAATTTACATTCTACAATATTATTCTGATAAACGATTGATAAGGAAGGCGGATTCCCAATCTTCTCGAAAAAGTCTAGTGCAATTATGTATATATATATATATCTTCACTGAGATTTGTATCTCTTCACTCCTAACTGACGAAAGGCGAGAGATCCCTGAAAATTTTACTCCTTGTAACTTTTTCTTTTTGTATGTTCACTGCGCTCTGTATCCGACCTGTTCTTGATTACTATATATTGCAGCAACGTACATATATATATATTATATATTATATGGTACCTGTTCATTTTGGATTATAAGATATAAATCATAATTTACTTTCATATATTAAAGTAAATGATGATTTATGTCCTTCATAATGAAACATCGGAGACGTGCTTTCGGCGTGACGGACTTCTACAAATCGCAGTTATTGATTTCACGGTAGAAGAGCCATCTTTACACGTGAAGGGTATAACTCCATAGGTGTCTTGGACCATTCCTTTCCTCCCCATCCGGGAGCCGCAGGTGCTGGGAGATTGCCGGCACCCCACACTGCAGATCGCACAAAAACCCCCCCTCCCAACCATTACCCGACCACAATGGAGTCTGGTGGTCAGCAGGCCCCAACAGTGCTCCCCTATCCCCCTGCCTCTGCACTCTATCTTATCTTCNTATATATATATAAATATATATGTATATATATATTCTTTATATGGTACCTGTTCATTTTGGATTATAAGATATAAATCATAATTTACTTTCATTTATTAAAGTAAATGATGATTTATATCTTCTTAATGAAACATCGGAGATGTGCTTTAGGCGTGACGGACTTCTACAAATCGCAGTTATTGATTTTACGGTAGAAGAGCCATCTATACACGAGAAGGGTATAACTCCATAGGTGTCTTGACCCATTCCTTTCCTCCCCATCCTAGAGCCGCAGGTGTTGGGAGATTGCCGGCACCCCACTGCAGATCGCACAAAAACCCCCCCTCCCAACCATTACCCGACCACAATGGAGTCTGGTGGTCAGCAGGCCCCAACAGTGCTCCCCTATCCCCCTGCCACTGCACTCTATCTTATCTTCAGTGTTGGCGAAAGGTGTGTCTGTGTGTCTGTTTGCCCAACTCGCCCCGCCCGCAGGACAATAGACCCAGAATGGGTGCGGTCTTTGTCATACATCCTTAATGCGTCTCCAGATGGGTTAAAAAAATTTTTAAAAAGTTTTGACGAATTACTAAGACTAATCTTAAGTGATGTGTCAGTGTCTATATAAGTCACTGTTTAATTACAACATTTATTTATCAATAAAAACCCAAAGCAATATCTTAAGGTGAATCGAGAATCCTAAATTCTTTGTCAAAGTCAGATTNGTATGTGTATATATATATATATATATATATATATATATATATATATGTATAATATAGTAATCATGAACAGGTGGGATAGAGAGTGCAGTGCACACACAAAAATAAATAAGCACAAGGAGTAAAATTTTCGGGGATATCTTGCCCTTCGTCTGTGAGGAGTGAAGAGAGACTAGGTATATATATATACCTTATAAAACAACCTTTTTACACTGTAGAAGGTTATAATCGATTTGTCACAGATCAGAAATTAAAAAAAAAATATTAAATAGAAATGCTAATATCTGTACTTAAATTAGATAAAAATACAAAATAAATAAATATACAACGTATAACTAGAAATTGGTAACTCATTTCTCTATGGACCCAATGTCTTTAAGTGACGTCATAAAATACGAAATATTAATATTACTTCGCTGCTATTAATAACACACATGACTAAGACATAATACAAGCCATCTCAATACTTATTATCTACTTAAACTTAGAACAAGAGGTAAAATAAAGCAAACGTATATTCTCTAATTTTGTAAGATGGCCTTCCTGATGGACCACTATAGATCATAGAAGGAGGGGCTACCTACAGGTTGCCACCCCATTTTAAACATTTATGGGTCAGGTTAAGCTTTTATTTATAGATAAAAGTTTGTCCTGAGCGGGATTTGAACCCGCAGAGTCAGGATTGCGATAATCGGACGGATTCCCTGAGCTACCGTTCCGCCCAATCTTTTAAAAGAAGTGCATAATGATTATTGTAATACAAATTTACTCAAAAACATTTCTAACAATGCAGAAAATTATGTGATTGATAACATTTTTCTGTGGCATTGATTTATTTAACTGGTGAACGATTACAGAGTTCGTGAATTGATTTATCACGTCATAAGATTTAGTCAAATCATTTGAATGTGAATATGGAAAGCGGTGAATGTACAGCTCGTCGAATATCCCTATTGCACCGTATGATTTACTGATTACCGCTTGTAATCAGCACGGCCACGAGGTTATGCAATTACACAAGTCCTGTTCCAGCTCCATCACAGGTCCGATCAGCTGAATTCCCAATCAGGGCCTCTTTGAGAGCCCGCTCCGAACCCATTTACCCCGTAAGTGAGTTAAGAGTTGCCTGGGCGCGGTCTACTCTGTCGCCTGCCTCCGGGTGGGGAGTCGCTCCAACATGCAGCCGGTCGATGGCTTCCTTGACTCGTTCCCTGACCAGCAGCAGTTGGTACATTTCCTGCCCTTGGCGCTACAAGCGGACTTATATCAAACGAGACGGACTTCATTCTCCCCTAGTCTCATCCATCAGCCATTCTACTTCACCTCTAATCTGGTGCATTCTTCAATCTCAGTCAATTTGCCTCGTAAAGTTCACTTAAAATCAAGTAATAATGGAGATACTTTTCCAGTATTTTAATTTGGTTCTTCACAAATGTGTGTATTCTCTTTTGATTTAAACTCTGTCGATTAATCTTATTATTATTATTAGTTACGATAATTTTATTATTATTATTTATCTTAATTATCATCCTTTATCTATTTACCGTTTCTTCTTCCGGGTTGGACCGTGTCAAGTTGTTGATAGTTGCCGAGCTTTCGCACATCATATGATAGCTTCTTCAGGGCTGAATAGAGAATGAGAGCTATAAAAGAGAGATTTCATCTATATTAATTCTTATTCCTATACCAACAATCCATGTTAGATTATTATCAGAAATTATAATACTTATTTTGATTTGCCTGCATTATCATAATTGATTTCAAAGTAAATTAATGTAAGTATCATCTAATATAGGCCAATATTAACCATCTCTTACCATTCTTGCGATTTTATTTATTTAAAATTTACTATTTTTATTTATTTTTCCTTTAGCAATATTAAACAATTAATAGTTTGAATAAAATGACCATGATGGGCTTGATAAGTGTGTCCCTGAGCATCAGTCAGCCTATACGTGTCTTATGTTGTGTCTCTTAACAGAGTACCTTTTATTAGGTATATAAAATAACTAAACTGATAGTGAAAGAACGGATATTTGGATATTTACTTTACATAACGGTCACCAGCCATGCAGCCATTTCCAATCAAAAACTGAACTAACAACTACCATCATGATCCACACACACTAACAGACAGTGGCTTGCTCTTAACACAAATTAAATAGACGATAGAAAATACAATAATAATTAATAAAACACTAATTAATTCGTAATTACATCAATAGTGTCTACATATGGGAGCGGACCATTTGTTGTTAGCCTCACCTTTTAGAATTCGTGAAGATCTTCTGAAATTTATCAAAATTCGCATCAAACTACGAACCTGAATAACCTTAAGAATAATCTGCTAAGAAGGCATTCATCTATTAAAAATATACAGCGATTATGTAACGATTTCAGGGAGATATATGTTTTTAAATAAATGAGTAATATTTAGAGTTACAGTTGTTCCCGTTTCAATCCAACATTCAATCCAGCTAGGGTAGGACTGTCTATAGGTAGCTACCCTATATTAAACATCCATAGCACTGGACTAGCTCTAATTCCTCAATGAGAAGAGTAGGTGGGATTTTAACCCTCAGCGCCTGGTACCCTAACGAATCCCTTGCTAACTTACTTCAGAAAAATACTGTTTTGATGGTATATACTAACACCTTCGAAACTGATGCTTTTACTTTGGGCTGGCGTCGGATTTACCTTGAGGAACTTACTCCAGCCATAGACAAGAAGGAAAAATACATAATCTATCTCTGTGTACAATTTGCGCTATCGATCGCCCGGGACAGTTCCCCGGCGACGTTCGGAGGACGTGCCGGCCAATAAGGGTAGGGGATAACGACGCCCAGAGGAAGACTCCCGATATGCCTTCTCTTGCAGAATTAATGGCTTCTTGTTGGTTTAGTGGATCATGCTTATGTGGAATGTTGGTTTAGTGTTCCTGATAAAACATGGGGGAGAACTCAGCAACCCTCAGGTCTTGGTCTTCTGACATTCACCCTTCATTTCTCCACTCCAGTACGTACAGTATGGAAATCAAAAAAGATCTAAACACTAGACTATTGCTTTTGGAATTTAGTATAGACTCCTTATTTTGTACGAATTATAAAAATAAAATTCTAAGAATATATTCTACGTATTATTTTTGTAAACTTTTGGAATTGAGCAAGTATCAGAACATTATTCCTCCCGAAAAATTTTATATATTAAGTTTCAATCGATTTTGAACCCGGCTATCTCACAGGGAAAACGCATCTGTCCACCATACGCCGTCGGAGTTGAGCGCTCTTTTTATAGGACTCGAATCTTAAGTCTCGAATCCAACACAAAGTTTTTTCTAATGTAAGTTTCCTACTTTGATTCTCACTGATAAAAGAAATTTTCTGAAACAAATACAATAAAATCAATTAAATTGAAATATTTAAAAATTTCTTAATTAACATAAATGACAATGTCTCCAGTGTTAGGCATTATATACCACTGTTAAAATATTTTTACTTTGGCTGAGAGAGAGATTGCAGACCCCAATTTAGTTATTTTAAACAGGCAGAGAGAACTTGCTAAACCTAGGAAGATTACAGTAGTATGACACCATTTTATTTAAATAAAATCATTATGAAATATAAATAAATCATGATTAATTAATAAATTCAAATAGATTATAACAAATAATAATTATTTTGCAACTAATAATTAAAAAAATTTAAAAGTTGTGACATCTATTTATCTACGCTATCAATGAGTGGTTGTAATTTTATGATTTTTAAAATAATTCTATATTGTTTTAATAATTTTGTATATATTTAGTTTTACAGTTCAGTGTACTTAAACGTGGTTCTTTAAAGAAGCAGAAATCTACCATCTCCACTAACTTATATTTAAAAAAAAAAAACGAAGGAAAATAAAGAATGGGGAAAGCTAAAAATTTGAAAAAGGATTTAGGATTTAGTAACATAGGAGTGTTACTAAAATGTAATTTTGGGTCTTTATTTATTACTTTGAATGATAGTAATCGTCATAACTAGGAAAATAGAATGAGTAGATATTAAAAACCCATTATTTCCTGTTATAAAATTTCTTATTGAAATATTGATATAATTTATAAGATAATTTGAATTTTGACTTATTCAGTCAACATCTAAATGTGCTGACTTTGTGGTGTAGCTCCAATATTTTAATCTAAAGAACGAAAAGAGCGGTATGAATAAGTCTGCTTAGTTTAAAGTCACTAAAGCCTCCTTTTTTTTTTATTATAATTTTTTTTTTTTGTAATTTAATTTTCTAGAACTCCACCATCCATTCGTTAATGCCCTATTTACCTGCCACGATTATCTTAGGACACATATAAGCAATTCACTTCACAATTTTCATTATTATTAGAATAAATCAAGTACGCAAATTTGATTTGGAACTTGCAACTGCCTACTACTTTATTAACTGTTTTGGGCTATTCCTTACTTAGAGATTTCAACATTTGCTGATGCTCGAAATTACTGTGAAAATTCTAGTTAAATTAATTAAATTATTTTGTTAACAAAATGAATTTCAATACATTAATAATAACTATAGCTTCGACAATACCTCAATAAAAATATAACTATAAAATTGTATTTATACATATATGTATTACATACTGTAGCACTGGGTTTTGTAAGAGAATCCTTTTGGGTAGCGCAGGCCTGGTGTTCCGGGTTCCACTCCCGCCATGGATAGGTTTTTTTAAGAAATTGAGGCCACTCCTTAACCATGATAGTTTAGAATAGGGTGGTTAGCTCTAGATAGATCCTCTTCTTATGACCCTAAATCGATGAAAAAAATTTTTTGGCGTAGAATTTATTATTTTACCAAGCAATTAATAATCATTTAGTTGAATGCCAGTGTTTGTTTAAATGCTTTCAAATTTTTAAACAATACCTAACACCCATGAAGTGAACTAGACGATCATTCCTTACTTTAAGATAATTAAATGGTCAATAAAGGAAATGATTAACCTTCATCAGATATATTTCCACAATAATGTAACAGAACCTTTGAGAAATTGTTATTACTTTTCTTTAAGTGTTAGCCTCCTTTTCCAACACTTATGATCATAGAGGGAAGAGCTACCTACAGATTGCATTCTAAACATCCATGGCTCAAGACAAGCTTTTATTTCTTGATAAAAGCTTGCCCCTGGCGGGATTTGAACCCGCTGCGTCTGAATTGCGTTACCCGAAACAGATCCCATGAGCCACCCTTAATCAATCCCTATTGGGACACGCATCTCGTGCAAGGGAAGACTATCGAGACGGAAGGGTGGAACAGCACGCTGCTGTCCAGCACTCCAAAATCGATAGCTCTATAGCTGCAGGCAGAGGGCTACTGGATCTTCCCTTTCCAGCCAGAGGGCCAAGAGCTCCAGTCTGGAGGTGAAACACCATTCTGCCTTCCACTTTCACTTACACCGTCATAGTCTGAATGAGCATTTCCAAGGGAGCATATTAGTCGTGTAGCAATGGTAAAATGAAACAGTTCCGCCGGAAAAAAGGTCTGTTTTTATATCAAGTAAGAGCTGATTAAACATTAGCGGATTGTTTTGGCATTTTTTGTGGGCATTAGCACGGAAAACCATACTTTTTTAAACAAATAGTCTTTCTTGAAACAAATATTACAATGTGCCGATTTTATAGTATTTATACATGTTCCTGCTGAGGTTCAATATTGGATTTACTGTGGATTTTACATTATGATAAGAGCTCAGTAAGGATCTGCACCGAATGAAGGTAGCAATAACCCTGAAGAGGTCCTGAAGAAGGCTCATTAGAGTCAGCGGTAAAGCTGATAATTTTTGGAAGGACATTTTTTGAATATTAGATGTTTTTTGTTGGATTTCGGTCAGGGTAGATCCAAAAAATACAAATTAAAAAAAAATTGTATTTTTTTAAATTGCATTTTTTGGATCTACCTTGACCGAACCCCAATTTTTTTTTAAACTGACTCTTTAATTCACTTATAAATACTGATAGTTGTGGTATTTAATCCCAGGTTAATTTGATACGATAAATGCTAAGGAATAGAATAAAAATATCTACCTACCTCAGCTGGGGCTGAACCTGGATCTCCTGCTTACCGAGCTGGCATGTTTACCAACTACACCACGGAGGTTAGCTTGAAAATTCCTTCTACTCCCCGCACTTTACTCCGAGTCTAAACCCCCGAGTAAGACGAATAGGACCTAACATTGTCAGCTATTTGTTAGACTCTCGTTTTGTTTTGTTTTTCTTATATTTCTCTTTTTAAATACTGATATTAGTTGTGGTATTTAATCCGACGTTAATTTTTCTACAATAAATGCAAGGGAATAGAATAAAAGGAGGAGGTGCATGAGATCCGGGTTCCAATCCCGACTGAGGTAGTTTTTTTTATTTGATTCCCTTGCATTTATTCACTTAATTTGAAAGTGAAACTCATCCTAAAACTGTTTTTCTTTAGTTTTGTAATAATTTAGGTATTAGGATTTGAGGGATCCATGAGATTAGTACCCTTTATGGAAATGATTGAAATTCTGATTTCCGGATTTGGCATTCTAGATATCGAACTTCTCATCAAGCAAAAGCAACCTCCCTTCACATTCAGTAGAGCAAGGAAATGCCAGTGGTCTGTCAGAGGGATTCCAGTGACACGGGATTGAGTGTTTTCTGTTTTGGTGAATTTAAGACAGCTGATCTCTTTGGACACGCTATCTGCCATTTTCTGCCGTGACAGATTTCTTCGGCAGCGCTGGTCTTTTTCTCCCGGCTAACATACCATTAAATTGGTTTTTCGTCTCTGGTATCACAGTATAATTATCGCCAATGTCATTCATTCTGCTTGCGGTTAGTGATTATTCACTTTACTCTATACACATGGCTTAAATAAAATACAAAGACCATAGCTAAAGAGAAAGATATTTTTCATGAATCAATTTACAATTCAATCAAGAATAATACGACTCAAACAAAATTTACATAACAACAAATTCTTCTCCATAAGTGTTTATATAACATCATTCAAGCAGCTGTGATATGTAATCGAAAGAAATTAGAACCCTTGTGGTTTACCATTACCTCTGATTGTATGTTACCAATGAATTATCTACAATTATGAGAAGTTATTAATGAAATGTAACAGTCAATAATGATTGATTTTTTTTTTTTTTAAATAAATGCAATACTAATATATTCATAATATAAAAGAAAATTTTAAAAACCACGTTTTCACTAATAAAAGAAATCAAATAAATTTCGACTCTGTTGATTGAAAAAAATCGTTCTGATTTATTTATCAATTTTCTCTGAATGATTATCTAAAGAAATTATAAAGAAAACCACCATTATCATATTCCCTTCTACCGTTAAACTTCTTAATGCACTTCGCGAGGGTTAGATGTGCATTTGAATTACAAAATGTAAGTATAAATAATTAAGAAAAAAACGTTTTAATAAATAATAAAAAAAGTTTTTCACGAAGATCTGGATAAACATTAAGGAAATATATTTATATTAACATAAAATTACAGCGTTCAAAGCAGCATACCAATAACAAAATAGCAAAAATTACTGGATATTAAAAAAACAATTAAGTAGATAATAAATATGTTACTTATATACACGAGCACACCTTTGTCCTGCTTAATAATATATATTTTTTTTTTATTTGTTTGATATTAAATAGGAAAATAGATATATAGGTAATCAAAATGAATGGCTGAATAGAGTTTATCTCAATAACTATGATCTGAAAACAAAAGCTTTGTTCCAGAATTTATGCTTGAAATCACTAACTATATTATTTTTATGGATTATTTGATATTTCTTCGACAATATTTCTAGTTCCAATATTGCTACGTGCTTAAAGATACAATTGACTATTGTACAAGGTTTCATCACAATGTTCATCATTCCACTCTTTAACATTTTTTTTTTTTCTCTCTAACAGCTGAGATATTTCAAGATCAAAGATTCTTTCATCAGAATCCAGAAAACTTCCAGAGGTTGTGTAAGAGAAAGATTTCTTATAAATTCATTGTTATTTCAGCCTCATTCTGATGCCCATACTGGATGATATCTGGGCTCTAATAATGCGATCTATAGTATTGAAAACGTTCAACTCGGAGAAAAGAAATTTGTGCGAACACTGGGATGTTCTATCATGTGAAAATTTGGTTAAATTTTGCCCCAGTTCACCAAAAATTGTTACATTCTATTGTATTTTAATTACAAACATAGAAGTGGTAAAAACATAGTTAATGATAGAGAGTACATGATAAGTTCTAGAGGATAACATAATATAAATATAAAACAACTTGTATTTATAAATTTTAACATGCAATACATGTATTTCCGCAATTGTCATTATTACATTTTTATGTGTCATTATTACCCATAAAGTATGTGTCCTTGTACATTTACGGAGATGTTAACATAATGACCTTATTTATTCTGTTGCTGGATAGGAATCCGAAACGTGAGCTGGTGTTTGACCCTGTTAACAACTATTATAATAATTAAAAATATTAATAAAATGATTGCAATATATATAGAGAAACCCATAATGATAATAAATTTAAATGTAATGATACATCGAAATCCGTACATTGAAAATTTTTCACTGATTCCTTACCTAGAAGGCTTTGAGTGGTAGAAAATATGAAGTTAATATATTTATGTATAAAGGAAGCACTAAATGTATTATTTTAATGTATTTTGCTATTTAAAATAAATTTCTTTAAATTCTTATAAAATTTACATTCTATCCCCCTATCTTCAGCTAACATGATGACCACGAAACTTCAGATAGTTCCTGCACTGAATATTGTCGTTCTACTATTTTCTAATGGAATCGGAAAGAAAATATCACAAAATTCAGTTTTATACCCTCTATTTACGTTAGATTTCGAGCTTATTTTATGATAATTAAAATTTTGGTTATTCAATAGTTACTTCATTATAATATGTAGATTTGTTTTTATGTCACATCAAGCAAGACATTTTTGTCACATTTGAAGTTTCAGAATTAGACATTTTGACTCTGAAACCCTGAAAGGGGTCCTTAAGTCATTTTCCACTGCCTGGGGTCATGAACCTTGATTCAAGTCCTCTGGTGTTAAGTCCTAATTATAACTTTGTAAGTGGATAACTTTCAAAAGAGGCGAGCTTTAATCAAATGAAGTCCCCTGTGCAATACTTATTTTCTGAATGAGCTGCTGCCGATTCTGATAACTAATTTTTCATATTCCCTTCTACCGTTAAACTTCTTAATGCACTTCGCGAGGGTTAGATGTGCATTTGAATTACAAAATGTAAGTATAAATAATTAAGAAAAAAACGTTTTAATAAATAATAAAAAAAGTTTTTCACGAAGATCTGGATAAACATTANTTTTTTTTTTTTTTTTTGTACCGGGGCGAATTTTTAATAATAATAATGGGTTTTATCAAATTGAAGAGTCGTTACTTGAAATTCTTTATTAAACAGCTGAGTGCTTTTGGAATCTTCGATACTGCTGAAAGAAAGACTCAAGAGAGAATATTTTTTTGTGAAGTTAGAACTCATCAATTTTATACCCCCCTTTATTATTATTGTTGTTCATCTTTTGAGAGCAAATTATTTCCCAATAATAATACCTGGCTTGTCACTTTCCTATCAAGCAAAAGTGTACCCCTCTAGATACTGAACATACTGTAAGATTCAATGTTTTAAAAAAAATTATGAACCAGTATTATAATTTAGAATTTTTCCAGAAAGGAAAAAAAAAGTTATTCAAATGTTGATCAACTAAAAGAATAAAAACAGGGGACCTGAGTATTCTACATTTCAGAAAATGTAATGATATATCGAAGTATGTACATCAAAAAATTTTCCCCAATCCATTTGGAAGGCTGCTTCGTAAACGCTGCTTTGGAAGCGGAAAGAACGAAAACATATTTATACTCAAAGAAATTACGATGATTTTTTTAAATGTGTATTTTACTCTTGGAAAAATTATATTTAATGAACTGTACAAAATTATATTATTATCAGCTAGCATGATGAACAAAAAAAATACTGTTGGTTATAATGTGCTATTATTTTCGAACGGAAATCGGAAAGTAAATACCACAAAAATCATTGTCAAGGTATTTTCTGCTATAGTTTACTTATTCCATAACTTTCAACCTTGTGAAGTCTAACTCTCCTCTCTGGCCATGATTGCAAAGAGGTTTTTATATCGTAATCTTTGCCTTCTATCTCTGGAAGCTTATGATCCGACCTGCAGACGATTTGGCCGAGTAAAGCTGAATATAGCCGACATTTCTGCGGAGATTGCAGTAAGTGACACGAGGCAGGCAGGTGTTGTAGGGTATCAACTTACCCTATGGCGAGTAAGGGACCTTGTCAAATGCACTGGAATATTTACGTGGTTTCCTCACACGTTATTTCTGAAGTCTCCCCCACACACATCCTGATCGTTCCCAAAAGGAGATTTGATCTGCAAGTCAAACGCAGACGAATTTTTCCTGAAGCCCAGTCTCCCTCGGCCCAGGGAGCAGGAGGGGGAGAGGACAGATGAAGAGTGTCGGGTTTCCTTGGAGGGGAGAGATCTGTATGCCCACGTGGAGGGGATATTACAGAAGACTCCTCAGCGGGCCTTTTGTCAAATTTACCATTCGTCTCCAGACTGCTTCCTTCCCCTACTGCAATTCTTACCAATCCTTCATTTCTCCGTCAAATGGGAACTCTAGGCAGACCCAGACACTTTGGGCAGTCATTGCTTCAGCCAGGCAAAAGCACGGGTAAAAAATAAAATTAAAAAGTTTCTAATGAGAAATAGGTGTTCTCGTATATCTCATATATATATATANTCCTATTGCTGCCGCAGTCTGAGCCAAAGATACTGCCCTGTGCTTGGGAGGGACACCACCAGAGAGCGAGGAAGCAGGCAGCAAGAACAGCTGTGAGAGGTATGCTTCCGTGCGCCATTTCTTCTCGTCTGAACACGCCCAAAGATGGCCCATCTTTTTATCCGGATGTTCTCTATATACCATGTCACAAACAGTTCTCGGAAATTTATTTTTTTTACTATGGGCACATGCTAACGTTACGTAATGTATGAGATAGTACAAACTTTATCGCTGTTACATAACTAGATAGGTATACAAACGAGGATTTTATGTACTTGAAGCTCTTCCTTCTTCTTTAATGTGTTCAGTAATAAACCTTTGAGTACATGAGACTTTAGCAGTTCTCCATAAAATAATAGGGGCGTAATAACCCAGACGTTGATTGCTAACAAAATCTTATCTATTCGTGAAGAAGGTAAAGCTATTCGTGTAGTCATCACTTTTCGCCGAGCCTACTTAAGAAAACTACACATTCTCTAAAGTTTATGCTATTTAACATTTTTTACGAAGAAAAATTAAAGAAATCATTAAGAAGGATATTTATGAATTCAATTAGAGGGATTCATTTGCTCTCGATCTTCTACAAATGATTGGTCAAGAAAAAGCCTTTTTTGATAATACCTTATTTGTTCACTGCTCGCTCTTAGTAATTAGTCATATATATATAATTAAACACTCGCGGCTGCGATATTCATAATAGATGATAAGAACAGGTGGGAGAAAAATTATACAAAGTATTGAAATGATTCCCTTAGAAGCCTAAAAAAAATTTTCAATCGGTGTATGACATTAGTACTAAAAAAGTAAAACCTTCAAAGCTTTTGAAATTGATTGAATGTCTGTCCAAATCGAAATAATCTTATACAGTAATGAAAATTTGTAAATTTGTTTTAATAGCATAACGATGGCTCATTCATTCACATGAATAACATAAATTCGTTTGACGAAACTCCAGTCTCTTCTACATGTATTTTTGGAAATTTACCTGGGTGGAGCCGAAAGGAGTGATGTACGGTTCGTTAGTCATTTATTGATTTTATCTGTGCCAGTTTCGGGAGTAAATAAGCCGAATGTACGCGTGAAAGAGCCCTCTAGGAGTCCAACTTTGTACTATTTTGACTAATACAAAAGATGCAGTTATTTATACACATTTGACTTCTGGTTTACTCGATCTAATTGCAACTAATACAGAAGAACAGCTCTATATTGCGTGAGGAACAAGATTCTTTTCCACAATTTTTGAAATGATTTTCTCAATTTATCTCTCAGAGGACAAAAAAATCGTGGTAAACTACAATTTGATTCTTAAATAGGTTATATTAGACCCTAAAATTATCAATAAATTTAATTGTTAAAAATAAGAAATATAAGTTCAAATAAATGAATATACCATAAATTGTTATTTTCGAATCTATATTAATAATCATTTATTATTATCTTTGAGGGTAGATAGCTGCAGTCATTGAAACTCAAAGTTTTTCAAAAATAATACTAGATAAGTAAGAATATTTATATTTTCCTTTTTATGAATAGTTGGATAATGAAGGTTCTCAATCAAAGGTGAGTGAAATAATTGACAAGTGGTCAGTAACCTCCAGAGTTCATACATATATTTTTCCTCAATGCAGAGCGGTTTCGAGGCTAATGCCTCATCCTCAGTGCTCTAACTTGGTCGAGGTGAGCTCTCACTGTCTCAGCCTATATCCAGAATATAGCCAGTGGTTCATTTAATAAAACTTCAACAAGTTTTATTTTAATTTCTTGCACAGTGTAATTCACAATCCTAATGAAGGCCTGATGTTTATTTTGGTGTGTGCATGTATGCTCGTCAACTCGCTGAGTAAATAATACAAATGTAATGTCACATACGAGGAATGCATAATGTTTGGATGAAAGAGGAAGGAGCGCAGTTTAATCCACTATCTGCCTCGCTCAAGTCTGAATTATTCAAATGGGTATAATTCGAACTCGATGATTTTCCAGTCTCCGTCTGATCCAGACCGATGTCGGCTGTAAATTCGGGCCTGGAGACAAGCGTTAGCTCTGCCCCAGACTAACTGCTTGTCAATGGGAGGAGGAAACAGAAATAATTACTTCAAATACGACTTGCCAGCTGATCGACTGCCAGCTGGAAGAGACTCCAGGTCCTCGCGGAATGCTGAATAGGGAAAACCATCCACTGGAAATTAGAAATTCCAGCATGTCGGACCGATAAATTCTGGATACATTGTCAGCCATCAGTATCTGCCTGGGGCATTTACTTTCGGCCTGATCTACTGCTGCATTTATCCTCTCCTATTTATTTACTTATTCTTTAGCAGATACTGAAAACCTGCGGCTTCAAGATGTTAAATTAGAGATTGATCTTGAGGTCTTATCCCTATGAGACATCTTGAGACATCATGCCTCTATGTGTGTGTGTGTGTGTGTGTGTGTGTGTGTGTGTGTGTGTGTGTGTGTGTGTGTGNAAATTCTTGAATTTTCAATTGGTGTATGACATTAGTACTAAAAAAAGTAAAACCTTCAAAACTTTTGAAATTGATTGAATGTCTGTCCAAATCGAAATAATCTTATACAGCAATGAAAATTAGTAAATTTGTTTTAATGGCATAACGATGGCCCATTCAATTTCATTCACATGAATAACATAAATTCGTTTGACGAATCTCCAGTATCGTCTACATGTACTTTTAGAAATTTACCTGGGTGGAGCCGAAAGGAGTGATGTACGGTTCGTTAGTCATTTATTGATTTTATCTGTGCCAGTTTCGGAAGTCAATAAGCCGAATGTGCGCGTGGAAGAGCCCTTTAGGAGTCCAACTTTGTACTATTTTGACTAATACAAAAGATGCAGTTATTTATACACATTTGACTTCTAGTTTACTCGATCTAATAGCAACTAATACAGAAGAACAGCTCTATATTGCGTGAGGAACAAGATTCTTTTCTGTTCACGTAGGCTTCGTCGGTCGTCAGATGTATTTACCATTTCATCTTCCGGGTTGGACCGAGTCAAATTGTTCTTATTTGCCGAGCTTTCGCACATCATGTGATGGCTTCTTCAGGGCTGAAAAGAGAATGAGAGNTGTGTGTGTGTGTGTGTGTGTGTGTGTGTGTGTGTGTGTGTGTGTGTGTGTGTGTGTGTGTGTGTGTGTGTGTGTGTGTGTGTGTGTGTGTGTGTGTGTGTGTGTGTGTGTGTGTGTGTGTGTGTGTGTGTGTGTGTGTGTGTGTGTGTGTGTGTGTGTGTGTGTGTGTGTGTGTGTGTGTGTGTGTGTGTGTGTGTGTGTGTGTGTGTGTGTGTGTGTGTGTGTGTGTGTGTGTGTGTGTGTGTGTGTGTGTGTGTGTGTGTGTGTGTGTGTGTGTGTGTGTGTGTGTGTGTGTGTGTGTGTGTGTGTGTGTGTGTGTGTGTGTGTGTGTGTGTGTGTGTGTGTGTGTGTGTGTGTGTGTGTGTGTGTGTGTGTGTGTGTGTGTGTGTGTGTGTGTGTGTGTGTGTGTGTGTGTGTGTGTGTGTGTGTGTGTGTGTGTGTGTGTGTGTGTGTGTGTGTGTGTGTGTGTGTGTGTGTGTGTGTGTGTGTGTGTGTGTGTGTGTGTGTGTGTGTGTGTGTGTGTGTGTGTGTGTGTGTGTGTGTGTGTGTGTGTGTGTGTGTGTGTGTGTGTGTGTGTGTGTGTGTGTGTGTGTGTGTGTGTGTGTGTGTGTGTGTGTGTGTGTGTGTGTGTGTGTGTGTGTGTGTGTGTGTGTGTGTGTGTGTGTGTGTGTGTGTGTGTGTGTGTGTGTGTGTGTGTGTGTGTGTGTGTGTGTGTGTGTGTGTGTGTGTGTGTGTGTGTGTGTGTGTGTGTGTGTGTGTGTGTGTGTGTGTGTGTGTGTGTGTGTGTGTGTGTGTGTGTGTGTGTGTGTGTGTGTGTGTGTGTGTGTGTGTGTGTGTGTGTGTGTGTGTGTGTGTGTGTGTGTGTGTGTGTGTGTGTGTGTGTGTGTGTGTGTGTGTGTGTGTGTGTGTGTGTGTGTGTGTGTGTGTGTGTGTGTGTGTGTGTGTGTGTGTGTGTGTGTGTGTGTGTGTGTGTGTGTGTGTGTGTGTGTGTGTGTGTGTGTGTGTGTGTGTGTGTGTGTGTGTGTGTGTGTGTGTGTGTGTGTGTGTGTGTGTGTGTGTGTGTGTGTGTGTGTGTGTGTGTGTGTGTGTGTGTGTGTGTGTGTGTGTGTGTGTGTGTGTGTGTGTGTGTGTGTGTGTGTGTGTGTGTGTGTGTGTGTGTGTGTGTGTGTGTGTGTGTGTGTGTGTGTGTGTGTGTGTGTGTGTGTGTGTGTGTGTGTGTGTGTGTGTGTGTGTGTGTGTGTGTGTGTGTGTGTGTGTGTGTGTGTGTGTGTGTGTGTGTGTGTGTGTGTGTGTGTGTGTGTGTGTGTGTGCCAGTTTATCAAATAAAATTTAAAGGTTATTGATTTTGGTTTGATAATTTTGTAGAATTTCTTTAAGCCAGGCCAATGTTTCAAGAATATATTTTCTCTTCTTCAAGGCTGAAAATATATAAACAATTTTTTTTTTTAAATACCATTCAGTTAAGAGTTATTAGTTATAAAATCAACGATATATTTTGTGACATTTAATCTTTGTCATATATAAGTATTCTAAACTTTTTATTTATTTATTTTGAACTTCAATTAATTTACCAGTGTGAGTAACTTTTTAGAAGCTTCTAGTCGTTTATGACTTCCTCGGCTGCATTCTAATTGAGTAAAGGTTGTGTTGACTGATAGAGAGACTGCCGTCTAGAGCTTGTATTAATGCCCAATAACCTTCGTGCGTAGATACCAGGTTTACTGTGGGAAGCCAAGGATACACCCACATTGACATAACTAAAAAAAGAAATATGAAAAATAGACTATTCTCTGCCCTATGACGTCACCAGTGATGAAGTAGCATATAGCGGTTTGGCGGGAAACCATGGTAGCCGCCATTTTCTTGTATTTGCTTGTACCATAACCTCTCTTATTACTCTACTTACATGAAAACAATTTCTTTTTTATACTCATATCTCGTTTATATCTCATTTATTAAATGGAATGTTTAAGCCATCAGAGAGGCCACGATCTGATGTTGATCTTTGATTTTTTTCCCATACAAAAATATTGATGCATTGTATTTATTGTTTCAGATCAGACCTACTTGTCGTGAAGAACGTAACACAGAGCAAGAGCCTATGCAACATCAAAATGGTGGTTAGTAAAAATTATTTTATCTAAAGAGAATTTGTGAAATTTTGGTCTATGAAATTGAGTACAGCTCTAAGAAGTAGAATTTTTAAAAAGGCAAAATAATTTGATTGTGAAAATCTTTCTAATGTTGTTTGGACAACTAAGTATATCCAATGAAGACGGAGAATATAAGGTATGAGAACTAAGTATATTTCACGTCTCATTAAGATTGGCATATATAAGAGTAAATGACGAATTATATCCTCTAAGCCGGAGAGAGTAATAAGAATGTGAGGTAAGACCACTAACCCTGACTCAATGTTGGCCTGACAATATATGACATAAATCTTATAAACCTATTTTTTTTTTATAGAATTTTGTTTTGTGACGTCTATAGTAACTAAGGAAATTAAGAATTTAAATGTTTGTCTCCCTTTAAAACCCCCTCTTCTCAAACGATTTCACCCATTAACGAAAACATCCAACGTTTTACATAAAAAATAGGATTTATTTTTAAATAAATCCTATTTTTTTTTAAATTGCAAACGCTTGAGTACATATAATTTTGAGTGGACTTTTGTATGTGACTGGGTTGGTAATGTGTTCTCTAAGAGCAGAACGAACCAAGATGAAATTTAGCTAATTTTGAGTAATGATCCAGAATATCAATTGAAAAGATTATATGCCAAATTCTGCTTCACAATAGCGAAAAAGCTATTTGCTATTTTGTGATGGTGGTTGGGGTGTCTATAAAACATTTTCGAGGATATAAAACAATAACGGCTTAAACGATTTTGGTAAAACTAGCCATATCTGTGATTAACATGTAGTGCTATTACGAAAATCCGTCGATCGTAGTGTCCTATTTTACAGTTAATTGTTCAGTGATTATTCTAGCTATTTTGATCCGACGAAAATAATAAATGATCTCACTAGTATACAAGTATGTATATATATCTGAGATGACTGCTGACATCTCTCCCTCCAATTCCCAATCCTTGAAGAAGGCCTGAAAGTTAGACCGAAACGTTGCCAACAAAAAACAATTATTTGGTTTACAATTTTTATTTGATTTATTTGAATTCCAAGATGGAATACCCGACCAATCCTTCCTCATAAAGTTCGACGGTCAACCAACTACCTCCAATAATTTAATATTTTTCGACTATAAATCACTAATTTATAACTTTAAAATATTAATTTTATTGTGGTTTTTAATCCCACGTAAATTTAAATCAATGCAAGAGAATAGAATAAAAAATCTAACTGTCCCAGCCAGGGCACGAACCTGGATCTCCTGCTAACCGGGCAGCGCGTTATCTAATTACGCTACCGGGAGAGACAGATAACTTATTAAATTCCTAGCACTTTCGAGGTTCGGGCTCTGGCTGGGACAATTAAATTTTTTATTCTATCCCCTTGCATTAATTGATTTAAATTTACGTGGGATTAAAAAACCACAATGAAATTTTTTTATAAATGAAAATAAAAAGTAAATAACGAGAGTCGATAAATAGCTCGACAATGTCAGCTCCTTCGAGCATAAGACGATGTGTTCGTCTTTCTCGTAGGTTAAACTCTCGACACAAGTGCTGGGAATTTAATAAGTTACCTGTCTCTCCCGGTAGCGTAATTGGATAACGTGCTTGCCCGGTTAGCAGGAGATCCAGGTTCAAGCATTGGCTGGTACAGTTAGATTTTTTATTCTATCCCCTTGCTTAAATTGATATAAACTAATTTATAACTATTTTACTCCCTTCCTCTCTTTCTCTGAAAATGAGAGAGAAAACATTACTCCCTAATACATAATACATTGCACATATTACAAAGAGAAGTGGGTTTTGTTCAAGAAAATGACTGAAAATGTGGTGTGTGGCGTTCGCAGGAGATGATTTTAATAAATCACTCTGTTTTTGACAATTACACATTTTAGGTGATTTTTATTTAGCAAATAAAGAAGGGCTTAAAATGCTGTCAAATATGTTTTCTTCATTTACCATGAGCCCAATTTTATTTCTCTTGTATCCGTTCTTGTCGAGTTAAATCGAGTCTCCGAACCGTATTCTAACTCTCCAAGTAAATCGTTATAAACTGTCTCTAACTCATTAAAAGTTTGAGACTTTGTTAAAAAAAGTTTTAAGCTCTTTGGGATTTAGTTTTATATTTCACTGGGTTGGAGATAGGTTTGCCCGGCCCATTCGAAATCCGCGCAGTAATTAAGCCTGACACTGCGGGTTCGAGTCTCAGCTTAGGCAATCTTTAAGGTCTTGCTAAAATTTTATTCAGAATCATGGGTGTTTAGAATAGGGTGACTATTATTTTCCCTGTGACCCTGATGTTTGAATAGAAGGTAATTGAATTTGTTTGTGTGTGTGTGTGTGTGTGTGTGGTGTATTTGTCGTGCTAAAGGTCCTGGGTTCGAATCCCGATCCTTTAAGCCCTTTTCTAAACTATTTATTCAAATGTTCCCTATGGTCGTGGCGTTAGTGTACCTATTAGAGTTTAATTGCTTTCTCCTGTAGGAAGACTAAACTCTGGCGTTTTCTTGGGTATGAAAAATGTTGACGGTCCACGAATTGAATATATCCGTCAGTTTACTGGTGACTACTCATCTAAGAACGTAGACCCTACTTAAAAAGTCGCAGATACTCCTAGGTTAGCGAGGGTTGGGAGAAGAACTGATCCATCAGGAAAAACTACCCGATCGTGTTTCCGAATGTGTGTATCAGGTTTAGATCTTTGAGATCCGGCCAAGCCCATCCAAGTACCACTGGAGGCGGGAAAAGATCTATCCGGTTCTTAAAGCCGACCGAAAATAGTTAAACCAATATAAAATGATGGTGACGTTCGTCGGTGAAAATCACTTAATGCTTGAAACGATATTGAAGTATTCTACTGCTGGTAAAAACACAAATATGAAAAGAATGAATCTCAATGCTGTTTCCTCGTGTTTTTCCCTGCCCCCTCCCCCCACCCCATTGTATGAAATAGACCCCGAAGGGTTTTTCACCCCTTGTATTCGGTCTTGTCAGACATATCTACATTGTTGATAGTAGTTTTATTCCCTTTCAAATAAACCGGTATTTTTTCCCCGTCTGTTACCATTACTTTTAGAGCCATTACTCTCAGTTCTATTCTATTTACCTATTATACTGAAACGGAAATATAGGGAAAGAGAGGGTTTTTTTATTTTCTCTTCAACACTAATTTTATTCCAGTTTTATGGAAGAAACAAGGAATAGATACAAATTCTTTGTCAAATTATTAAATTGAGATCCACTCAGTAAAATAACATTAGATGATTTTAGTTGGGGTTCGGTCAAGGTAGATCCAAAAAATACATATTTAAAAAAATTAATTTTTTAAAAAGATTATCTGCCAACGGTTCGGCTTACATTGTAAGCCATCTTCAGGGCTATAGAAATACAATGTCATGAGAATTTAATAATAATTGACAATAATATAACAGAGAATTACAGCAATGTAATGTGATATCAAAAGTATAAATGTAGAAAGGTATGTAAGAGAATTAAAAAACAATTTAAAACATGCAGACAACAATTTATTGAAAAATAATTGAATAACATTAAAACAGTAAATATTTTATTTGGTTGTGGTTTTTTATCCCACGTAAATTTTAAACAATTAATGAGAGGGAACAGAATAAAAAAATCTATCTGTCCTCGCCAGGAACAGACGACGAGAGTCGACAAAATGTATGACAATGTCAGCTACTTCGAGTTTAAGACGAAGTTCTCGTCTTTCTCGTAAGTTAGGCTCTCGCTAGTGTAGAGGGAATTGAGTGAGATATCTAGCTAGTCATTGTGGTGTAACGGTCAGCACACCGGCCCGGATAGCAGGAGATCCAGGTTCGTTTCCTGGCGAGGACAGATAGATTTTTTTATTCTGTTCCCTCTCATTAATTGATTAAAACAGTAATTTGCGACACCTACCTATCATGAAGACGAGAGAGGACATCCTGTCCCTAAGTTCACATTTCCATGACTACAGGGAAGTATAAATTTTTTAAATACACACCGTGGGAGGTAGAAAGGTGGGGGGAAGGTAAGAGGCGGAAAAAAACTCTCCTTTCGAACAGTAAAATAACATGCATTATTTGGGGAGTTTTAAAAAAAAAAATTGTTAAATAGCGGACACAAAGTTTTTGGGTTTTATATTAAATTTTATCCTTGGGCGAACCGATGTATTTATAAATATACTGAATGAAACACGAATTTTCTTCTGTATGAAACTAACCTTTCCTGAAATTACTCAGCGCATAACCTATAGAGATGTCAAAAAAGTTAAAGCTTTTTTGCTCTTTAGCAAAATACGCCTTTTTTTGGCAGTGTAACTGCGGCAATTTCCGTTCAGCGTGTCTATTTTCTTTCGCGCGGAAATTAGTTACCGCTATCCTACAAATTTCGTGTCCTACCCTTCAGCCGTTCTTTAACAACTTGAAGAAATGCTTTTTATTGGTCTTAGAGAACCTCAAAGCTCACGGTAACGTTCAAAACTCGGCATCTAATTTTAACCGATTATTGTATATATTATACATTTTTTATGAAATGGCTAAAGAAAAGAAGCCTCTTCGTTGAGAAAAATTAGCTGAAAATGAGCTCTTTTTTGAAAATTGAAATTGAACTTCCCCCCGTAGTTTTCATTTTACCCAAAACCGTTCTTAATATTACTCAAATACTTAAAATTATAGCACATGATAGTTATAATTATAAATATATTTATAACACATGTTATAATTATGACACATGATACTTAGCATTCATTACTATATTCCCTAGTATTATTATTTCCAATTTTCCTATTATTTTGGGATTGAATTTTGGCCCGTTTTCCTTCTTAAAAAAACTCTTTGGGTTTACCTTTTTTTGTTTTTTTCCGGTTTTTTGTTCGGAATAGGACTAGTTATAATCATTAGTAATTTAGATCTCTAAAGCCATAGAAACTTTATATTTTGCTAGAAACATATCCTAGCTAACTTACTTGTTTTAGTCTTTATTCGAGGCAAAGATATATGTCTTAAATATTAACTTTTTTTTTGTATTCATTAAATACTGTCAGACGCTGATTTCGATTCTTATTATTGTAGAAGATGGACAATATAATTTTCATTTTCCCATCCATTTCTAGTTACCAGCACATATATTGGGACATAATTCCAAAATGGGATCACATTACATGTCCTATCAGACTTGTTATCGGGAACGGGTGACTGACAGGACAAAGACAGGCCTTCCAGAGCCACTCCAGCCGAGGTAATGACCTGGTAAATATAAGTGACGCTGCCGCCAAACAATGCCCACTCGACAACCTTCAGCCCTTAGCCAGTGCCTCTCCCTCTTCAGTTGAGGGCCGGGAGCTGGCGGGGAACGCCGTCGTCCACAAGAATAACGCTGCTCTACTTACAATATACGCTACGCAAGAAACAGAAAATTAATCCTGTTTTATTCATGGTGTCCTTTTGAGGGGATTTGCAGGAAAATGAGGTATTGTGATGGTCATAAAGGTCGACTTCCATGTTGGACCGTGTCAGGACGTTTTTTTGTCGCCAAGCTTTCGCTCATCTTGCAGGGAGCTTCTTCAGGGCTAATCCCTGCATGGTGTGCAAAAGCTTGGCGAAAAAACCTCATGACACGATTCAACCTGGAAGTCGACCTTAATGATAACTCAAGCAGTGGAAGCTTTCGTCAACAAAATATTGTGATGAGTTTCACGAGGATGGGCTGTAATTTGAAATTTGAATGGTAGTATAATTGAGATTGGGAAAATAATATGATTGCGGCTTTTAGTTTGATGATGAATATATATAATTATAAGAATTTACAATGAGTTTATGGTGGGAGTAAGCCAGAAAAAGATACAATGTTGTTAGTTTATGTTAGTTAAATTTGACAATTAGGGATGAATTCGGTTTGTTGGCTGGTGGTGAAAGCTCCTTCATTGGTGCGTGATGGGATGTGGGGAGAAGTAGTGTTCTCCACTAAATGTAGACAAATTGTAAATAACTCACAGCTTACGTTCTTTGGAGTGGAGCTACATGATGGGCCGGCCATCTTCCCTTCATTACTTCACTCAGCCATGGTGTACAGACTGTAGTAAGGCAAGAATAAGGCGTTGCCAACCTATGGTGGCTGAGTTCAGACCCCGCACCGAACTATGGGCACAGAGGAGTTTTGATAGGCCTTAGGTGGTTGTAACGTCATTAGGTTAAGTTGAGGAAAGAGGATGGAACTTATATATTTATCTTGCTTTGATTGACATGAATAAATCCGTAATTCAACACCTGCGATAGCTTTGTAGGTTTTTGAGTATCAAAACCTCTTCAAAAATAACCTATTATACATTATCCGAAAATTTTATTTCTCTAAATTTGATGTTTTGCTTTTACTTTTTTTAAAGTAAAAAAGTAAAACTTTTTTTTTAAAGTGAAAATATTTTTTAAATTTCCGGACTGACAACTCACGATACTTTAAAAAAAAAATTCCATTTAGCATAAATATGCTCATCACATTGGTTGGTACCTTGCCACAGTAAACAAATTACGTTTTTTCCCTCCATAAAGCTTTTAATAGCAAAGGTATTAATATAACAAAATTTGATATCCTTCTAAATCCCAGTCCCCCTGATCGAATTCGTCCATGAAATAACCCATCCATCGGATTATGAAAAGAAACTTAAAAGCCGAATTTAGCGACTTTTTTTCTTCATAATTCATATATATATATATATACCGTCAAATATATATATCCAACTTAGTTACAAAAATATATGAATGCATACATTTTGTATGGACCATACTTTTAATTTTCCTCTAATTATGATCATCTACAAAGCATATGAGAAATATTTCAAAAATAGAATTACGGTACCTACGTGAATAGCTTGATCTATTGTAGTACTATTTGTCTTCAGTTTCCGTTTTGTGGAGGGATTTGATTTTCACGTCTCTCATACTACGTAACCCATGACCTATCTAGGGCCCCCATGACCTAGCTAAGTGGTACCATTCCTGAGACAAAGTGAGACTGCAATTCCGACAGCTAGAGAAAATAAACTACCTGTTGATCTGGAGGGTGGGGAATTCCTTGTCTGGTCGACTGGAAATGATTCGTCTTCTACTCACCCTTCAACAGAGGGGTCCAGGATTGTTTATCCCTTTAACGAAACACTCACTGTTGTCAAACAATAAAAATTTTTATATAAATATTCCTCTATGTGATTATAACAAATGGGGATCCTTGTAATACTAATCTAAAATTATTATTCTAAAAAAAAACACACACACAATCTAGAATGAGTCAGAAATATAAACTTAGCACAGGCGATAAATATAAATGTTGTGCTATTTTCAAACTCTTTCTATTGTAATTCAAATTAAAGCTTTCTATCGGGGAGGAGAGTTTCAACATAACATCTTTGAATGACTAAAATTCAAAACATAGAACATACTTTAGCCGTGCATCACATTTTTTAAAATTATTTTTATATATTATCATGTTTATAAATGTATGCATACATATCGTCGGACCTTACTCCGAAGACTACTGAATGTATGTGTACTTAAGGATTTTTGATCTCGTCGAAATTTTACCACACAATGATTTCAAATGTATGTACGAAGATATATAATATAAAAATAATATAAGAGCGAATTCTCCACTCGTGTTTACTGCCAGCCTTTTAAAACAGGTTATTCCGGAAACTTAATTTCGAACTGAAATTTTCGGTCAAACAGGTCAAGGCAAAATTCACAAAAAGTCATTTGCAAGTTTGTATATTATTTATGTCTCAACCGAATAATCAGTTGCTATTAATCTCAACGCCAATGTTTCTAAAATATTAAGTCAGTAAAAAATGTAATTTTTATCATTACTAATTAATGATATTTTGTAAGAACTGAAAGGAAAATAGGCATTAAATAATCAGGCTGTAATTTATGTAGAAATAAAAATTTTCTTATTGCTTTTTGAACATTCATATCACATTTATCATAAATTATAATTTTTAGCAAGACCTCCTTAGTTATAGGGAAAATTATTCAAGACACTAATAAGATTTGAATATGTGTATCTAATTTATCTGATGATTAATACATAACTTCTATAAGGAGATTTAATTTCCGACTTACCAAAGGATTGGTTAATTTTCACCGTGTCATTACCATTATTATGTGGATCATATTATTCCATTAATGATCCATGTACCATTGTCAGTTGAAATGTAAATTGGATCTCTCTCCCCCCACACACACAAACACACGCCCTCTATCCTCACCCACACTGACAACTCATTTAAATTTATGATGACGCACAGATGCTATCTATGAAGATATGTTGACTTGTAGATATATGAGCTACTAATGTCGTAGACTGTACTGGTCAGATTTATGGATGGCATACCATAGAAGTACACAACAGTACACTCATTGTCCATATTTAATATCTTTCATTACCCCCTCATTATTACAAAATAAATTTAAATAAATTTTCCCTTATTGATAGTAGTTATAGCTATTTTGAAAGTATGCAACAATAACTCCATTCTCGCAGTTGTTTTATACATTTTAATTTGGCAACCTGTAAATAGCCCCTCCTTCTATGACCCTAAGTAGTTGAAAGGGAGGCTGACACTTATTAAACAAAATAACATATTTTAATAAACATGTCAAAGTTAAAAATCGAGTTAGATTGCTTTTATTAAAATGGCCTCTAGAACTTAAGAACAATTTAAAATCACCTGTCAGGTTTCCGATTGACCCCCCACTCCTAATGATTTATTTTTCTGATAATCAAAAATTATTTTGGATAATCTTTTTGTTCCAATTGTATTCATGTCAATTTTCGTTCCCTAATATATAAACTACTTCCAAAATATTTATAAAAGCTTTATTTAGATTTAGGGTTTCAGGTATAGCCCTCTCCTCATCTAATCATTTTACTTATAAAATCATCACATAATCAGAATTGTAAAGCATAATAATCATAATATAAATAATATTGTGACTATTATAATCCTGACTGGATAATCATCAAATTAATTTCTTAAACTACAACCATAACTAGAGGTAGTTAGTAAGCGTTTAAATGAAAAGTACGTACAATGGAGCATAAAAATAAATTTTAATTCTGTCAATTTTCAGGTTGACACTCACTTCTAATAACCTAATTTTGATGTTTTACGTAAAAATGTTTTGTAATCATAATACTACATATATAGTGCAGTGAACACACAAAAAAATTACAAATAATAAAATTTTCGGGGATTTCTCGCCCTTCGTCAGTGAGGAGTGAAGAGAATCTCACTGCACTCTTTATCCTACCTGTTCTTATTTACTACATATATCGCAGCCGCTAGTGTTTCATTCTCTCTCTCTCTCTCTCTCTCTCTCTCTCTCTCTCTATATATATATATAT
>KZ808583.1:106882-119455 GCA_000696205.2 Oncopeltus fasciatus | reverse complement strand
TTATATCTATAATATATGATATATATATATACACATACTTGCAACACACTACCATAAAATCCGTTATACTTTTATTGGCTTGCTATACATAGATACCGTCCCTAGAGTTGATATTTAAAAAACACGTGATACAATCTTTGAAATATTCCAAAACAATTTTATTAAACCATGAAGTTATTTTAATTTTAAGCTAATTTTTTTTTTTTTTGTTTTTTTTAAATTTTAGATCCAAAGGTTAAGTGTAACTTGGCACATATTGAGGCAGAACTTCACTGACTCTGCTTTTAATTTTGAAGCCAAGCTTCGACCAACCTTAAAAAGTATGAATGAATGTACCAACCCTCAAGCACCTAACACTACCATACCACACTTGCTACCTTTTATGCTTCTTATGGATAGATCTGCAGAAGACATGATCAGTAAGAAATCTGTGAATTATTAAATCTCTGTTTAACTTTTTAAGATTAAGATAGATGTTTATTGATTTTCCATTGGGGTTTGCACAGAAAAATATTTTATATTTGGCTATGAAATGTATTATTATAAAAGTTTTTTGGTCAACAATCAGTTGTATTTAATAAAGAGACCAATGTTTAGGCTTACCATATTCTCAACCATCAATGAGCCTTGACTTTTTTTAAATTTTTATGGAAAGTCAACATTTCTTTAAAAATTATTTCAAAACTTTGTGTGACACAAATATTTTCATATATTGTTTCAAATCTTTGAGATTTTTTTTCCAAACAAATAATAAAATTAACTAATTGTTTTCTCTTGTCAGGTCCTCATTATAAACAAATCTTTGATCAAGTATCTTTTAAACTGTTTTTCCTGAGCTCAAAAAATATTTATTTAGGATATAATTATTTTTTACAGGCAGTCATACATCAACTGATTTGGAAGTGCTTTGCATTTCGAGCTGGGAATCGGGTGGTTCAGACCTTGGGCTAGAGACTCTCCATAACCATCTTAGTGAGGGACGAAAGTGGGTGAAAGGGCTATCTGGCTACCGGCGTAATGCAGAGATAGTACTTGGAGAGGCACGGGCAGTCCCGCTCCTTGCTGATGTCTTCAGGACAGAGTTTCAAGCTAAGTTCCTCTGGGGATCCCGAGGGGCAGGAGTTGCTGCATCTGACCGAAGGACCAAGTTCCAACAAATCCTCTCTGCCATGTCTGAAATGTGTGAGGCCCGCTCACCTCCTCCTTCTCCAGCTCCTGTTTCCCCACACTATAACCCTGCTATTGGGACCTCTGTATAATGTGATGATTATTTTCTTACTTTAAAAAATATGAAAATAAATATTACTTGTCAGCATTTATACGCATAATGTATATGTTATAAGGTCTATATGCTTCAGAGCAATGAGGAAGATTAAGGCTGTAAATTTTGGTAATCTGGCAAAAGTGTTTTACAAATAATTCGCAGTAGCCTGATAAGAATGCCTATTAATAGCTTTATGTTAAATTTCATTATTTGTGAAATTTAAATTTTATAAGGCCAGTTATAACTACTTCTTTGTTACACGTTATAACTATTGTTAATACGATGTAAATTACTATCATTTCTTCATAATATAAACATCACTTACTCCTAAATTAATAAACAAATTTAAAATCAGTGGAACATCATGCTTTTGACTTAATTGTATCATTTTGAATTATATTTCAATGTATGCTTCTTTTTACATTTTGTGGCTACTTCAGTTTGATTATTTGATTCTATTATTACTCTCTTCTACTGAGTTAATTTATTACCACATTTTATAATGACTTCTGGGACCAGAATAAATTGAAAAATTTCCCTACTCCTCATCTTAATCCAACCCTAACAAAAAATTGTTGATTTAAAATAAAACTGATGCTCTGGTGAACTATTATGTATTTTGCTAATTCAATGCTGGATTACTAAAATTTCTCTAAATGCAATAGTTATAGTGAAGTATTAGTGAGATAAGTATTAGGTTTGTGCCAACTATAACTTTAAAATGTGTATACAATGATAAAATTATTAATCAATTGATCAGTGTCAAAAAGCTCAGTAGCTTTTATCTAATGGCTACTGGCCGGGTTGAGTGAAGATTGGAGTAGACCTATGCCATCCGGATGAAGTAAAGTCTATTACCATAAAAGTGTGATTTTCAACTTTATTTGGTACAATTTTTTTTTATTTTAGAAAAAATTAAAATTAATCAATAACAATATATTATTCAGTGTCTATTTCAAGATTATATGATTTTTTAATTCATCATCATTTTTTTTTCCTTTATTAATTTTCAATACTCTTGAAAGTAGCATTTCATGATTCTTGCTTAATTGAATTCGGTAATTTTATTTCTTTATTAAAAGTAAATAAATTATAATTTGCCAATTTTGTTATACACTAATTAATTCCAGGGAATTCACTACCCTACTCCCCTGCAATATATTTTAATGAAACTCTTATGGTTGTTCTTTAAAAAAAAAAATGAATGATACTTTTATCAAGTTGATTTTGATTTATTATTTAAGAAATTTTATTTTTTATATGTAATTTTTATCAGAATTTATTTTCAGAACTTATTTTAAAAGAAGAGTCGAAGAAAAATGACTCTATTAATGAAAGTAGTTATTTTATTTTGTAAAACGGTTTTGGTTACAATAAAGATGGATGCAATTTATTTTAATTTTCAGTGGCAGATATGTATCTAATCAGAAAGAACCATAAAGCTGGATTTTGTCAAAATAGAGGTATCTCGTTTCTGAAATTCCAGAGGCAGAATAAAAACTATTAATTTGAATAGAAGCTCTAAACTTCAAAAAATGCTTTAAATTTTATTTTAAGGTCTCATATTTTGAAGCAGGTGTTTTTCTCTTTGAGAACTAAGCACATGAGATTTCTTCAATATGCATTTAGTAATCACTGTTTCAGAAACAATAAAAGCTGATTAGTCTATTTTTATGAAATCTGACTTGATAACTGTTTGAAAGTTTGTGCTCTGATGTGCCTTCATTCATTATTTTACTAAATGCATGTTATAAATTATTAGTTGGTGGATTAAGTAAAAGTGAAAAAAGGTCCAATTACTTGCTATTTTTTATGATTTAACTTGATATTAAGATTTAAGACACAGGTCAATTATTAAGTAGTATATGGAAATAAGGTCCATTTGTTGCTAATTACATTACCTAATGTCCAGTGAACTTCAATAACATCAACTAGCTATAAAAATATTTATAAATTTATTGTATAAATTTTTCTATTATTTATTATAATAGTTTTTATGAATCTAATCAACAAAAACAATTCTACTATGAGGAACTGATACACTAATGTTGTGTAATTAAAAATTATCTAATGATTGGCTATTTTTTTTCACTATAAAAAATTTTAATTAAATGAAAAGTAAAACTAGATGACTAACCACTCCTATATCTTGTTTTAACACACTCTATAAGATAGCTAATAAAAGTTTTAACAAATCAATTATAATGTAAATCTACTGTACACAGCTCATTCATAAGAATTACACTATTTGTGGGGTTGACAAAGTATGGAAATTTCTATAGTTTTTATCACATTCACAAATAATTTTGTCTCTTGGACATTTCATACTAGTAAATCTTCTCTACATTAATAGCTACCTGTATCGATCACCAGTATTTCAAAGCATTTCAAGCCTCCTGAATCATTTAGAGACCTCAGGACCATTTTAGCTTCTAAGTTCTACAACTAGACCCAGGAGATATAAGATATTTTCAAATTAGGCAAAATTCACACTAAATCCTCAAAAATGTATTGTCTTGAGCTCTATTTCTGTCAGGCACTTAAGAAATGGTTCGCTACTTGAATTCAGTAGTCTCAGGATTTAGCCCCTGACTTGTGTTGGCTCTTTGTACTTGAGATGTATTACTGGACTCAATTTTCATTAGATTTTTAGAGTTCAACAAGTTCTCTGACTCAACATTGCTAGTTACTTTACTTGATTTTCAACATGTTCTCCTCTTCAAAAGAGTTCAAATCTAAAGCAAGGAATATCCTTTCAGGGGAAAGGCTGTCCAACTTTGGTTTCATAGCAACTTTGCCAGGTCCACAATCCATTTGGACCCAAATTATGGTTCATTTTACTGAAAAGCTCTATGGGTTAGTTGTTTTAGCTGAGGTATTACCATATTCTCTTATGGTAGTTAACATAGCTGCCGTGTATTATAAATTGGATAGTTGACCTGATGGAGGTCTGTGGGACTTTATTGTTAAGCTCTTTGGCTCCATAGGTATTACATCTCAATTTAAAATAACATGTCCTTGGGGTATGGATAAAGCCCCAAGATTTGACCATTAGTATTTCCTCAGGATACAAGTGATACCACTTCACTAGATATGGTCAGTCATCTATGGATTAAAAGCATATCACATAATGTTGAGTTACAAATGTTTTTTGTGAATGAAGGTACTGATGAATCATTAATTTATATTACACCCTTATCTATATGAATTTAAATTTAAATTATGCTTCTCCCAAATCAATTGAGACTGATTTAAAAGACAACCAAAATGTTAAGAGAGCATTTTTTTTTAATAAAAAAAAGATATTAAGAAATTTATATTGTACATAAAATGGAAAATTATAATTGCTAAGAGCTCCCATTCCTCTAAGTTATGTAATCTGTCACTAGCCCCTGGTGCAATACACAGTTACCTTTATAAATATTACCTTTTATTAATTAAAGTAACTGTAGACTAGAATAGAATTTACATAATGTAAGCAAAAATACTGTTGATTGTGAAGAAACGTTAACTAATTAATTCATGAATAAACATTATGTAGGACCATTATAACTTGAGAAGTAGCAAAACATTCCATTCACTACTTTTTTTAAAAATCTAAATTGATACTTTTAATATTTTATGTTAATTATAAAATGCTATAATTGTTTTGATCAAATAAATTTAATAAGTTTTAAAGTACTGTGTTGAAAGTGAAGGACAGCTTCTTTTAGCTTTAAATTCTGTCTTTAATTCTTTTTAGATACATATATTTATCTATGTTTGTAAAATTGTATTTATCAATGTTTAGATGTGATGTGATAGAGGAAACTTTTAATTAGCTTAGGAGATACAGAAAAAAGCAAAAATTAACATCACTTCGTATTTAGTGCCATAACAACTTAAACAATGTACAGTATAAAAAAAAATAAGGCAAACTGTTTAGTAATTTATTTTTGTAATTTTTAAAGATAATTACATTTTTTGTATAAAGATTATTTTAATTACCAAATAAATGATTTGTATATTTTGTCTCATTTCCAGAATTTTTCATTAGAAATTAAGGCATAGGACACAATTAAAATCAATGAACCTCTGGCCTCGCCATATATTTAGTAACACATTTTTTTCTTTGATTTGGAGCTTTTTTTTAACTTGATGATTTAGTAACACTAGTAACACCCATCATTTAACCATATATTTAGCCCATATTTACTGATATCTTAACCACCAGATCACTGTGCTCCCTCTGCTCAAGATATTCTAAGTTCCTTAAAAAGGACAATAATTTGGGTTGTCATTAATATTAGTCAAATTGTAAGATTTAATTCCAATATCTCAGTAATACACATTTAAAATTAAAGAAATATTACATGAATTAACTGTTACAGAGGTTTTTGACTTCTGAAATCTCTCGATACTGAAGACAAATTGATTTCTGTATAAAATACATTTATTACATTTTACTTACATTTAATTTTGAACTTTATATCATAATTCTAAGATGATTTTTAGTTGGGGTTCGGTCGAGGTAGATCCAAAAAAACACAAATAAGAAAATGTATTTTTTTAATGAAGGATTATCTGCCTCTATCTTTATATCATAATGAACAGAAAAAAAAAACATTGATGATATAAAACCTGATAAATTCCTTCTTTCAATTATTTGAATATTTTTTGTTGTCTTCTATCACTGGATGTGTTTAAATTATCATTAAAAAAAAAAAAATTACTACAGTTTGTCTAGGAGTCATTTAATTAAGCATGGCACATAAGTACATACATAAAAATTAATTACAGATTCAACAACATATGTAACCAAAAACTTTTTTTCTATATACCGAGTATAATACTATACGACAAATTATTTATTCGAGTTCCTTTATATGTAATTTTAATTTTATAAATCATGTACATAGTATATATAGTTAATAGACTTTTAAATTTTAAAAATATTTTTGTTACAAGTTTAATTTTGATTTTTATAGATGTAGTTTTAATTAGTTTCTTTCATTCTTTGATTCCATTGTGATATAGATACCTTTTATTTTATCTTTATATTTTGTTGTTTGCCAAATTTATTTTATTAATATGAAATTATATTTGTAGGAGTTTAATAGACTAAAAATAAAATATATATTTCTCCAGAAAGCATTGTGCAATGAACAATTAACACCAAAATTGATAAATATTGTACAAAACTGATAGCTCTTTCTGGAGCAACTTAGTTTACATATGTGTATTCTTATTTATGTACTTTGATGATTGGTAGATTTTATATCTATAATATATGTAAAGGATTTATTAATTTATTTTTAACACTTGCTATCTGGGTCAACATTTACACAGGGAAAGTTTTCTTAAGCTTATAAAAACAGTGCACTGCCAGTACCAACATTGCCTGCCTCATGATATATTGAGTGAAAAGAGATTTATTGAAAAAATCATTATTTATTCGTGAATAAATTTTGAAAATCTCAATCCTGTGCTAAATTGTGCTATTAAATAAGGTAAAAATTCCATTTAAATTATAACTAGATTTCATTGTCCATTACATTTGCTATGAGGCTTCTCTTGCCAAATCATTAACTGAAAATTTATACTTGACAATATCAGTAAAAATCCGATATCATATTTTATATTTTTACAATTTTTTAAAACTTAGCCATAGGTTAATTGAGAGAAGCTTTTTAATTAATCCTTAATTATTAATATTGAGGACATCTTAAGAAAAGGACTTGTAAAATTTTTCCCATTTTTTTATAGCTCATTCTTATGCATAGCTTTTATACAATAAAGTTAATCTTAACAAGATTTCTTTTGTAATATAAGCTACCTAATATATTTTAGTAATTAATTTCATTTATATTTTGTAGTCCTTAGGAGCAATCAAAATATTACTGTTACAAATAAGCTCTTTTATTTTGATGTTCTTAATATCAAAATGAGACCTTTATTTGTTAATAATTTCATAGAACTAACATGCTATTAATTATTTCTTTCTTCCTTTTTAACTTTAATGATTTTTTTTGCTATTTAAATATCAGTATCAAATACAGTTGTTCTACATGATATTCTGAAATTAAAAGCGAGACAAAACCTAATACTTGAACAAACCATTGTTTTAATTTACTCAAGTTTCCTCGGTTTTATTTGTTGTTTTTTCATTTTTTTAAATTACATACAAATTAAACCTGAAGTTATCTTTTTTTTTAAATATATTTCTGAAAATGATCTATTATTTTATTATACAATGTTTGTTCTCAGTATTTAAAAATAAATAAATACATAAATAAAACTGGATCATTTTTCTTGCCTTATCTTGAAATATTTGCTGTATGAAATAAAGAGATTTGTTACTTAAAAATAATTTAATAGCCAAAGGCATTCTTGTCCATTAAACCTGATTATGAAACAGGATATGAGGATAAAAATCTTCCAATTTACAATTTAAATTTAAATGAATAGTTTTATTCAGAAATTTGAAAAAGTGAAATCAAAATGAAAATAAACCAATTCTGATTTACTTTTCTAAATTTAATTTTTGTGCCCTGGAATACTTGGTGGGATGCAACATCCTACTCCCATCCCTTATGTTCATTACTCTATTACATTAATTATTTTAATTAGTAATTGTTAACAACTAAGGTCTCAGACAATACAGCCAAAATATAGCCAACATTTACCTCAATTAAAATATATGAATACAAATATGCATAATAATCGACATTAGAATAAAAAATATGTTATAATTTAGTTAATTGTATGCATTTTAGAATTACCTTATCATTGTAAACTAGTATTATAAAACCTACAATAAGCATGGTTCATTTATTTGTTTTTCTTTTGCAAATTGTTTATGGTTGTCCTTTATTTTGGTTGTGCTTTTTTGCTCAATATATTTTTCATTAACTCCCTCTCCTTTACATGTAAATTATAGTCAGTTGACAAGATAGTATTATGCATGTAAATTGAAACCATGCATGTAAATATATGTACATTAGATTGGAAAAAATATTGTTTGAAACTACAACATGTTACATAAAAATTAATAATTTATTTGAATGTATAGTTTATAGATTAGAAATGTTTAAAATGTGTTAACTTTAACCTAGAGTGCTCGAATTGGATTTGACACGAGATATACTAAAGTAAATATTGCTTTACTTTTATATGTCTCTGGTTCATGTATGTGGGACCAAATTAAATAAAATTGCATACTATTCCTTTGAGATTTGGCAAATTCAGACTCATATAATTGTACTGTGTTAATTTTAAGGAGGTGAATGAACAAACTATTCTCTTTTCATTCCAAATTGCTTTTGATGAAGAAATTAGCACTAAGTGAAGAGATTTTTTCAAAGTTGATTTTTGAGGAACTCCTGACAAGTACAATTAAGAATAGGTTGGATTTACTCCAAATTAAAACTTATCAGTGATTTATTTTAAGTTATGATGTTAAATTAATGAGTTTAAATGTAACTCTGTATTTTATACATTTTGTAAAACTTCATACTCACTAAAATTTAAATATTAGTGAGCTAAGACCTTAGTTACTTATATTTACTTAATATTGTCTTAGAATCAATTCGAGCACATTTTTTTGCTAGTCTAATACTTTAAGATCCTGCTACCCCTTCCCACATATCATCCTACACCTCTCCCCACTGAATACTTTAAGACTTATATGGGTGGTTTGGTGCTAAAAATATAAACTTCATATTTAACAACAATAATGTGTTCTTTTTATTGCCTTTCCTGACTCTTCTGACTGAAAGGTTGACTCGATTAGACCTGCATAAATAAACTATTTGTGATACTTTTCTGATTTGGTTCTTCCAAAGAAGCTCAAAAACAGAATTAGTCTTCCTGGTTTATTTTCAATATCCTCAGCTGTCTTCATTTCATATACTGTAGGCTAAGCGTTAACAGTATACTAATGAGTACAAAGGCTAAGAGTTTAGAGTATTTAAAGAATAAATTAAGCTCCTTTGAATAACAATGGTAGCCCAGACAATTTATCAAAACACGAAAACTACTGATAATAATAATATTTTTATATAAATTGTAAAATAGCACAAGATTTATAACTGTTATTAAGAGCTCCAAATACTCTCATATATTAGGCATTGAGAACAGCTTTGAACAGTGTTGAATGTAAGAGTTATGTTACATAGGTAGACATAAATTTAATAATATCATTCAATTTTTTATGTGTGTCGACTGCTGAGGTCATTCGTGCAACATCATTCCATTAATTTTTTTTTTTTTTATAACAAAAATGAAAGTTCTTGTTATTGGTTATTTTTCTTCACAGTCTGATTTAATAATTCTGTATTTTGAATTTTTGTTCATTTATGTGATTTCTTAGTAGAAGAAAGGGGGCTGGAGAGAAACTAATTTATTTTCCACTGTACTAAAACATAAATACTACATAGGCTATGCCTGCCATAAATCTGAACAGTACAAATTACAAGACAATTGATTTACATTTAATAGATAATAAGAAAATGGAAAATAAGAAATGAATAATGACAAACTCTGAAATTTAATTTAAGCTCCTGCCTTATGAATTACTAATAAAAAGTTTTTTGCTCTGCTAAAGAAAACGTTTATTCTTATTTCAACAAACAAATTCACTAAACTTATGTAAAACTAGATTTCCTTATTGTTACACTATAAGTATACTAAAATGAATTTATAGATTTCATGAAATATAATTCCAATGGCTTCCTCTAAAGAGCTTCTCTCACCCCCCCCCCCATTCAACTAATTGAAATCTTAAATTTAAATAGTAATAAAAAAAATCGGAAGGACCCATCACTCATTTTAGCCAAATATTTAGTTCATTTAAAGTAATATTATGCATATATCTGAATAGCACTTATGGTCCTTGAATGATAAATATCAGAACATTGAGTAGGAGAGAATGGTTTGCTCAGGAGTGAAGGATTAGAAACCAATGTAGATTATCTGTACTACTGCACTCAACTATATAAGCTTTGACTAATATAATTAAAGCATATGATGTGTAATATAGATAACGAAAAAGAAAAAAGAGTCAGTCACCCAGGAGCTGCACAATCTAAGTAGATTTCCCATGCTTCTTAAAAGTTGAAAATAAGAAAATTTAACCAACAAGCCAGAGAGAAAATGGATTGATGTAAAAGGTATGACTACTAAAATTGGATCTAAGCCAGCTGAGAAAGAAGAGTGGGGGAAGCACATCATAGTTAAATTCCTAATTTAATTACTGATCATATTTCTTCCTCATTAAGAATTTTTTATAAAAATGTTACAAAACAAAAATATTATAAAATTACACTTTTACACCTATTAAGTTCTTTAAATCCTTTCTTAACTCAAATAAAAAGACATTACAATTATAATTGTTGGTTTTCCCCTCAAAATCCCCCTTTTACCATTCATTTTCAACCAAAAAGAAATTCCTTTAAAGTTGTTGTAAAATGACAACATAACGAATTTGAATTCAATATTTTAAAAATAAGAAAGCTCGTCCAACATTCAAAAGTAAATTCCAAAATATTTTTCTTAATATGCACTTCGCAAAAAATATTATAGAATATAAATATTTTAAAATTATAGTTATACTTATTTTGTTCTACGTATTTTTTTGTAATACCAATGATAACGAAAAAATTAGGATTTTAAATTTTGGCTTACCACTCAAATGATTTCAGCAATGAACACTCATCCAGCTGTTTGCAAAAAAAAAGCTTGAATACCGATTTTTGGATTGGTAAAGATCAATTGAAATTTTTTGTCGTGTAATGGTACCAACATAAATAACTTGATTTCCCTATGGAAAATCTGCTAAAAGATAATTCTTTATGTCAATGAGTTGATTGATACTTGAAAAGAAAGACTGAGTAGATAAAGGGACTAAGGTAAACAATGAAAGTACAATATTGTATTGTACTGTCAGGTAAATGAATTGTGGATTTCACTCTAAATTAGATGCTTGTTTTTTTTATTAAACTTTTATTTATTTATTACATTCTGTTAAATTCAAACATTTTGTAATTTTATCACCACAATGAATTAAAAAAAAAAAGACATTCAATGTCAATCACATGAGGAGAGAAGGTGACCAATGACACCACTCTCAAATTATTTACAAATTATGCACCCAGGTCATGGGGCCACCTTCGTTTGAGTCGACGGGGAGGGTTGTAGGAGTTGGAGTTGGAAAACATGGTTTACTGTGGAAAAGGGTGAAGCAGGAAGAAATGAAGTCTTGAACAAAAGGGATATTAAGATCGTGGTGAAGGGATGAATTGGATACATAATAGGGAGCATTTGCAATTATTCTCAGGGTTTTGGATTGAATGGACTGGATTCTTTGGATGTTGGAAGGCCAAGGCACCCCAGAATTCTACTCTGTAAGTCCAGATTGATCGTAATAAGGTTTTGTAGATTGTCAGTTTGTTTTCTATCGTAAGATTGGATTTGTTTTTCATGAGTCTGTTTAGAAGTCCATATCGTTGATTGAGTTCTTATCTTTAAATTTTAGTATGTTCTCCCCATGTAAGTTGTGAGTCAAAATGGAACCTAAGGTAACAAACGGAATTTGAATGTGGTAAAGGAATATTGTTAAATTTCACAATTTCAGGGAAGTCTTTCTTCTGCAGTTGGAAATTAACTTGAACGCATTTTTCTTCATTGATTTTTATTCTCTATTTGCCACACCATAGTTTGATTTAGATGCTTGTAAAGAAAAATAGTGGATTAAATTAATTTATTAAAAGACGGAAGGAGAGCATTAATAATTTACTGAATGCAAGCAGTGCAAATTTTGACCTTTGTAACTATAGAAATGTAAATGATCTGGAGTCATTATCAATAGATAATTATTAGGACCTACTAATAATTTTTTTTTTAAATGGTTAAAAATGAGCTTAATAATTGAAGGTATTTGGAGAAAAGTGTGGATGCCATCTGAAATTTAACATACTATTAGAGGGAAAATATGAACCCATGCATTAAAAAAATAGGTAAGCCAAAAATATTTTTATATTTTATTTTGATCTAAAGCATTTTCTTAACTCCTTTGTTTTCTTAAATATTTACACATTACAAAAAAATTGTGGCATTCTGAAATATGAGAAATACTAATTAACAGCTTAAAAAATGTTTAAAATAATAATTCTCTTTAAAAACTCCTTTTGAAGAAATAGTACAAGCTGTGGAGTATTAAAAAAATTGTGGTATGCCCATCCATATACATCATGTCAAAACAAGCAAAAAAGAAGACCTTAGAACACAAAGATTTAAAGAAAACTGTATTATTTTACAATTTACTTATGTAC
>KZ808583.1:93764-106877 GCA_000696205.2 Oncopeltus fasciatus | reverse complement strand
AACTTTTATTTATTTATTACATTCTTTTTAATTAAAACATTTTGTAATTTGATCACCACAATGAATTAGAAAAAAAAAATGACATTCAATATCAATCACATGAGGAGAAAAGGTGACCAATGACACCACTCTCAAATTACTTACAGATTATGTCCCCAGGAGGTCACGGGGCCATCTTCGTTTGAGTCGATTCCACGTCATAGGGGTTGGAGTTGGAAGACATGGTCTGTGCTAGTGGTTAGGATGGTATGGCAGTTTACTTGATCAGTAAAGGTAGGCCAATAAGTGTCAACTTCTTTCTTGATTAAGTCATTTTCAAAAATGACCTAATCAAGAAAGTCAGAGTCAGAGTCAGTTTATTCATTAACCAAACTTTGTTGGGTAGAGGAGCCTGTCGACACCACACTCTGTTAATTTAGGCATTAAAGCCCAGAAGGTCACGAGGCCTCGTTTTAGTCGTCGGGGTGGATCAGAGGTTGGAGTCCGATGACAGGGATTGAGCATATGGATTAGGGTGAAATTGGAGTTTACAGTGGAGGAGCGTGAAGCGAGTGGAGATGAAGTCTTGGACGAATGGGATATTATAATCTTGATGTAGGGTAGAGTTTGAGACATAGTATGGAGCATTTACAATAACTCTTAGGATTTTGGATTGGAAGGATTGAATATGTTGGATGTTGTAAGGCTTATCGGCACCCCAGAGTTCTGCACTGTAAGTCCAGATCGGTCGTATAAATGTTTTATAGAGAGTCAGTTTATTCTCTGTTGTGAGCTGTGAACGCCTGTTTATAAGTCTGTATAAGAGTCCATAGCATCTGTTGAGTTCTTGTTGTTTGATTTTTATATGTTGGCTCCAATAAGGTCGTGAGTCAAGGAGGAACCCAAGGTAACGGACTGAATCAAGGAGGGGTATAGGGATATTATTAAATGTGACAATATAGGAAGAATCTTTTTTTTTTTTTTGGACTCATTTATCTTAATTCTCCATTTGCTACACCAGTGCTGAATGGCATCTAGATGGTTTTGTAGAATATTGGAAGCGGTTTTAGGATCAGGATGGGAAGTGAGGATCGCTTTGTCATCTGCAAATAGGGCCAGAAGGGTATTAGGATGAGTGGGGATGTCCGCAGTGTAAAGGGTAAAAAGGATAGGTCCAAGCACACTGCCCTGTGGAACGCCCGCTTTCACAGGAAGTGTTCGGAGTAATCTGATCCTTGCTGGACCCTAGGGAAACGGTTAGAGAGATAAGATTTAAGGATTAGATAGATGGTACTTGGGAATATGGACTTCAGTTTATATAATAGTCCAGAATGCCATACTCGGTCAAATGCTTGAGTGACGTCCAAGAATGCACCAGGACAGAATTATTTTTGCTCGAGGTAAGAGGAAATTCCAGGTACTCTGATTTTATGAAATTAGAACTTAAATCATTAGCATAATATTTTATTTTGTTATGTTATTTTTCATTGAAAAAAGGAAAATATTTTGGCCTCAACTGCAAAAAAAATTATTTTGAATAAAAATAAATTGCAGGTAAACTCCCAATTATTCTATTAATTGTATTTCACTCGTTAATGATAAACTTCTATATTTTGCATTTAAATAGATAATTTTTGTTATGAATTTTTTTATTTTATTTTGGTTCCTCTTATGTTATTTTATAAGTAGTGGGTGCAAGGACTGTTTAATTTGGCTATATAACTGCAAAAATACTTCTACCATGAAAGAAAAATGTGCTGAGCATCGCTATACTTAACTAATTTTAACATGAAGAAAACTATTTTTGATAATATTCAATTATCATTACAATTTAATAAATGGGGCAAAACATATGATTATTAAAAAACAAATTTACTATAACTGAACTACTCCATTAAATTGGAGAATTTTTATAAAAACATTTAACTAGACCTGCTTAAAATTAAAGCTATTATCTTAGTCTGTAAGACCAATATAGAGCTATCAGATCTATGTCTGTATTGAGATATATACACTGAAATTAGAAAACATTGCAAATTCTCCTTAACAAACCTCCTCCTCCAAAAGCCTATTGTGCAGATGTCTGTTGCTTTCAAAAATAAATAAAATTTTATCACATAGTAAAATAATTTATTTTAGAAGTACTTACTTACCATTTGTAGTAAGTACAATAATCTCATATATATGCCATTCATAGTATAGTATGCTAGCTTGTAATTAATACTATCTAAAAAATAAAACATATTCTCATCAAACCATATTTTTTAAAATACCTTAAAGAACAGTCATAAGCATGTTACAGAAGTTATATCAAACTTCTTCACCAGAATTAATTCCCTTGATCCCATTGTTTATAATTTAAAAAAAATGCAAAAATTGTATGTTAAAAAAATTGGTCTTAAGATGATTTTAGTTGGGGTTCGGTCGAGGTAGATCCAAAAACACAAATTAAAAAAATGTATTTTTTTAATGAAGGATTATCTGCCAACGTTTCGGCTTACGTTGTAAGCCATCTATACAATGTCGTGAGAATACAGAAATATTTGAAATTAGTATAATAGAGAATTATAATATAATGTGATATCAAGAGTATGAGAGTAGATGTAAGACAATTAAAAGTTTATGAAAACAATATTGAAAAAAGGAACCAATTTGAAAAAAACATGTAAACAAACAACTTATTGACAAGAAAATTGAAATATATCATTAAAGCAGTAATTTTGCCACACCTACCTATCATGAAGATGAGAGAGGACGTCCTGTCCCTAAGTTCACATTTCCATGACTGGACATTATGGATTTGTTTTGAGTTATGAAGTGGGAAGGTGAGTGGGGGTAGCAGGTACAAGGCAGGCGGAAGGTGTAAATGGAAAGCGGCCTGTTACAAGAGAGGGCAATAAAAGGACAAAGGAAAAAAAGGGAAGTGTATTATTGGGAATAAGTGACTTTGGAACTGAGAAAAATGTTTTGACAGGTTTATTGAGACGGAGGGTTGTTGGTTTTTAAAATGTTAAAAATGTTAGAATAAGTTGAGGAAATTTGTTCTATGTCTGTTCTGTCGTTGACTGGATAGTGTTGTAAGTTGATGTGAACGGTTTCAGACAAAAGACGTTTGTGTTGGTAGGGTTCAGTGGAAAGAATGGTTAAGCTGTCGAAGTCAAATGTGTGTGCTTCATGAAAAACATGTTTGGTGAGGGCAGTTTTTAAAAAAATTGGGAGTTATCATGGTTGTTTAAAAAGAAAAAATTCTTACACAGCTATTTCACATGGCTTGAAATTAATTTAATTAAAGCTTGAAATTAAACAGTCATCAGCCTTTAGCATCTATGGTCAAATAAAGGCCATAGGTTTATTAAATAGGTATTTTTAAACTTCATAGTTATCAATATTTATTAGAAAAATAAAATGCTATTAAGAAACAATTTAACATGAAAGTAAGATGGAAATATTGATAATATACAACTAATAAATTAATATGTACAAAAAGTATTAAATTAAATAATACATATAAAAGTAACTTTTTTAATGTTTCTTCTTAGTTATTATGCTTACTGAACACGTAAGCTTGTCTACATATCATTAAGTACTACTTGCTCAGCTCTCAGATTCGTCTCCGGTGAGCAGTTCTTCACTTTCTTTAAGAACTTTTGAAAGAAGAACTTGTGAGCTCTCTAAAATTTTCATGAAAGCTGTCTCAGATTCTTTAATAGATTTATCACAAGCCTCCAAAAGATTATTTTTCTTCTTTAACTTAAAATTAAAATCATCAAGCTTACACTGTAGTTGTTTTAGCTCTGCTTCCATGCTACACTTTTCCAACTCATCTTGTTTTATCTCACAAGACAGTTCTTCTCGTTTAAGTTTCAATTGCTCAATGCATTTAACTAGTTCTTGATTGTATTTCTGTAATGCAGCCCCCTGTTCACCCATTCCAAGAAATCTGATCCTTGTATGAAACCAACTATTTCAAAATTAAAATAAATAAGATCTATAAATAAATTTAAGTTAAAAGGATGTAAACTGCACTACCATTGATAACAAACTTACTACAAATGATATAAAGATTCAGATAAGGAAGAGAAATGTTTAGGAATATTTTCTGGAGAACTGTAATAAGAATTTTTCTCAATTTATCACTAGTTTATTTGTTATAGTCAGAAGGAACAAATTATGTCAGAAGATGATAAAAAGGAGGAAATTTTCAAACATTCTTTAAGGTAGTTCTAACATATAAGTGTAGTGTGTTCTAACAATTAAATAACTTATATAAATCTAACCTCCAAATAAGAAATATTATTTATTATTTTATATAAGTTCATTGATTATTCTTCTAAGATATTACAGCAATTCCTATTTGACTTCGAATTGAACATTTTTCTTTTACAGTCTGAAATAGATCCAAGCAAATTGAAAACAATAAAAAACCGTTAACGTTTGAACTCAACAAGCCACATATGATACTGTTCCCGCCTCCAATAACCTCCACTAACACTGATAATATATCGATTATTCCTTGTTTATGAATTTTTTTTTTTTTTTTTTGTATTTACGTGTTAGTGCCACCGCAACTACAAATTAGGTGGTTTTTAAGTGACAATCTACACCTAAAATATTTGCGATAAATTATAAAATAAAACACTTTATTTTAAAATCAAATCACTTTCAAAATTCAAAACATTTTATTTAAAAACAAAGTAGTCAATCGGATTCAATAGAAAATAGGCCGATATAGAGTTTATCATAGATTTAAAACAGTCCTTAATTTCTTTCGTCTGATGCTGTCATCAAATTAACTTCATAAATAAGATTCCAAATGTTGTCTCGCTGTACACCTGTCTCTCGTTCCTCCGTTTATATTTATCTAAATCTCTATATATCTCTTACTTTATCTAAGTAAAACAGTTTTTTTTTTCTTTATTAATGGAGAAAATTAAAAAAAAAAAAAAAGAAAAAAAAAGTAAGGTGCAGACGCAGAGTAGCCCCCGTTTTGTTAGAGGATAGTAAACCATCCGCTGACATTACTTTGCTAAGACGAAGGCTCCCGTCCCGAATCGGCATGGATCGCATATGTCCCATCCAACAACCGGTTCTGGGGCAGGGCTACGAACTTGGATCGTGGCACTCTCTGCCGAATGTCCGGGGAACTTCCTCAGGGCAGGCGATAGATTGCTCTGTCGTCGCCCCGAGAGTCAGCCTTGCTACTGCTACCTTCATGCTCTTTTAGGAACCTTACTGCCTATATGTACCCCATGGGCTGATTCCTGCACCTGCCGAGAGTCTAAGGATTTATATTGAGTTTTTTTTACTTCTTTGTCATTCTTTTCAGAACTTTAATCTCTTGATAAATACCAACTGGGCATACTTAAGCACTTACTTGAAGTAAAGTTTACATTACATCTATATATTTATTTAACAGACACATTTTATATATTTTTTAATATATGTTCATCATTAGCGCTTTAAATAATTAAAATTTTTTTTTTTTTCAAGTTTTTTTTTAGAATTTGAAAAAATAAGGGGCAAGGAATAATTTTCTACATTAATTATAAATAAAAAACAAAGCCTCAGAAAAATAATTTTATTAATTTCTACAAAAATTATTCATATTTTCACATACTATGTTCATATATTCAGGTCACTCACAAGGAAGTCAATAAATAAAGATGCTTACATTTTTTTTTTCTTCTTACAAAACAAATATACAAAATTTAAATAAGGTAATAGTGTATAAAAAAAAAATGNTTTTAATATATGTTCATCGTTAGCGTTTTAAATAATTAAAATTAATTTTTTTTTCAAGTTTTTTTTTAGAATTTGAAAAAATAAGGGGCAAGGAATAATTTTCTACATTAATTATAAATAAAAAACAAAGCCTCAGAAAAATAATTTTATTAATTTCTACAAAAATTATTCATATTTTCACATACTATGTTCATATATTCAGGTCACTCACAAGGAAGTCAATAAATAAAGATGCTTACATTTTTTTTTTCTTCTTACAAAACAAATATACAAAATTTAAATAAGGTAATAGTGTATAAAAAAAAAATGAGAAAAGAGAGATAATTAAAGCACTTTGTGGACTTAACCTAAGAGGGGCATTAAAATTACTATTTACATTGGCTATGATACAGTTTACCGCCGTATGCGGGGATCAGTTCGTTGCTCTAGAGGAGCGAGTCGACGGCATGGATCACCCCGTTCGTCGAGGGGATGTTCCTGGAGACCACCTGTGCGTTGTTCACCTTCACGCGACCTGGTGGGGACACAAATCACATAAAACTCTGGAAATTTGTGCAAACGGAATAATTTAAAATACAAAAGATCCACTGTCTAAAGGAACAACTCAGAGCAAGAGAAAATGGTATTTATCTGTTGCCACATTTAATATTCTATACAATAATCTTATAATCTTTCATTATAAAAAATATGACAAAGATTTGAAGAAAAAAAATATCTCCAGGCGTTAAATAAAAATATTTATCAAAATAATTAAAATAAGTGGAGAAGTATGGAAAAAGTATATAAGTTTAAATATTAAAGTAAATAAAAATGATGTCCAATATAGATAGATACATTATATATAATGTATATGTATGTATAATATTATTGAAATATCTTAATACGTTGGTACATAAGTGTCCAGTCTAAAAATATAATACGTGCTACATTGCAATATATTGGACCCTTCTCCAGATAGATATGTCACTTTTGATGGGTGGTTTCTTTTATAAATTTTTCAGTTATCATATGAGAAAAAATCATTGCTTCAACCCTTTGAACTATAAGTTGCAAAACTTTTAAGAATTATTATAAATAGTATTTACTTAAAGGAGATGTGATAAGTGCAGTTCATTCTTAAATTTCTTATACATATAAGTAAAAGAATATTAAGATATGTATTGCACATATAACTGAAGAATCATTGCTACAAATAAGTTTGTTTATATCCATTTTTAAATGTAGGGAAATAGGTTTCATTTATTTCTTAAATAATGAATAAATTGAAATTTTAGGGTTTAAAATGAAAAAATAATTTTGGTTCCCATGTTCAAATGAAATTAACTATAGTGACAGCAAAACTACTCTTGTGAGCAAGAGGTCTGTCTCTGCCTTTGTTTGAAGATAATTTAATTCCAAAAGTGTAATTTCCATAGATGTGTGAGAAGGAAGTATATTAATATTAACTTAACTTCAAAAAAAGTTAACATACGAATATAAATTGGTTTTTACGTAGGTTGAGTAATGGGAATAAACACATTGATATCCTTTAGAGAAATTTGCAAAAAAAAAAAATGATTGATATGATATATTGGCATATTGATTATTAATCATTAATTTACAATTTATATTAAATTGTTAATTATCACATTACATTATTGTGATTTTTTAATGTAATGTAAGGAAATTATGAAGTTTTAACTGCTAATGAGGTTAACATTTTGATGTTTTGACTGAATACTTCAGTGAATTTCGAAGGATTGTTGCTATTGAAGTCATTTGTAAGACAAATTCTTTGAAATTTTTTCCGATACTATCATCGAATTATTTAATAAACACTTAAAAAATAAAGGCAATTAAATGTATTTTAGATACTCTATTTCTTTATTTAAAAAAAAAAAAACTCCCATCCAACCATTTTGGGATATAGGGAACCACCATGATTAAAAATTTATGGCAGTGAACAGGTTTTTATATCCCGTTAAACGCCTGTCCAGTACGGGACTCGAACCCGCAGTGAGGACTTGGAAGTCCTGAAAGAATTCCTTCCAATTAATCTTCGACATTCATAACTTTAAAACCATTTCATACAATTAATTACACCAAGTTTATCCTCGTTATTATTACATTTGATCTTAATACTTTTTTTTTTTTTAGAATCGAATTCAACCAAAAAATAATTTGGTTTCTGTATATTAAATACAATTTTTAAGTTTTGATCTACCATTTAATCCTCAAACTTACATCTTGAAATATATTCCTTAAATATAAAAGTTAAAATGTATACTTGAAACTATTAAGTTTAATTTTTTTAACTATAATTTTTTATAAGGTAAATAATCTAAAGGGTTATTCTGACTATATCCGTCTTCATTGGTTTCTGCAAACCATCTTCTATTGGCGAGCGCATTATCCATCCTTGTGGCCGAATACATGTGTTCACTGTCACTGTCTGTATTCAACTGGACAATGTCCGAAAGCGCTCGCCAACAGAAGATGGTTTGCAGAAACCAATGAAGACGGATAACAGAAGGTATGATAATTTTTTATCATATATAATGAAGATTTTAATGATTTTCCAGCTTGATCTTTTGAACTAATCCTCCATCACCTTACTCTCGACCGTTTTCCGCCACAAGCGAACATATCGGTACAACGATTTGCGGATGGGAGCTCGCTATTTTCTCTCCAACTCATAGGATCGCTGGAGATCCTTAGAGCTCGATTCTCTCGAGGGGAATCCTCTAAAGGCGTCTTTAAGGCGTTTGTAAGGAGATACATACCCGCCTCCTTGGAGAGCTGTATCTGATTGGGGGCAGACATGCTGTCCCTCAGCTGGTAGAAGAGCATGCCCGCGGAGTAGAGAGTTCCTGGGGTGAGGTGTCTCAGGACCAGAGCGCGGGCCGACGCACGGTTCTCCAGCAGGCGTTCTACTTCGCCTTCAGGGAAGGCAGCGTCCGTAGGCGCGAACACAGTAAATGTCTTTGAGCCTGAAACAGACAGTCATACAGAAATTATCATCTATTTCCTTACTCTTATAAATTAGAATTGATAATTATAGAAATGAATAATCATAGTATAATATAGTTTAAGGTTATTAATATCTCTTCAATAGAACCATCCTATAAATACTAGACTCTATCTATAATCTCTCCAGGTTGATATTTCACTGCCATTTGGAATGCCATAAATAGAACCTTTTAAAACGTTATATTTATGAAATTCGTTTTCGATGGGGGGGGGGAGTTAAATTCTTTATTCTGGAACTTATTGGTTAAAAAAATATTTTAGTAGCTACACAAGAGAATTAAAATGTAAGGGTAGATGTTTACACTCAAAATTTTAATTGAATGGCCTTCCTAGACCACACAGTTATTTATTTTATTTAGCTATTATATATATATTTATTTTATATAGTTACTATATCATTAATATAGTTATTTATTTTATATAGTTACTATATTTTATATAGTTATTTTTCTTAATTTGGCTTTTGCAATAAAATGCTAAAAGAAAATCTGATTTCGTTAAGTAACGAAATAATTTTTTTTTCCTATTGATTCGATTTCATTCAGTAGGGAAATCGAATCAATAGGAGTGGGGATTACCTAAAATATCGAATTTGTGTAAAAATTTGTTCGATGTAGTAAAAGATCCTTAACCCTATTTTTAAAATTTTATAGTCTAGAAGCTGCAATTACTTATTATTTAACTAAAATTGTGCATGTAGCTATTAAAACAAAAAATAAAAAATAAAAACGAAAGACTGAGCTCATTGTTAAGCAAAATGGGATATTTTGAAGAACTATAATTATAATAATATAACATTGGCGTAGGATTATAAATGGTTTACAAAATTTAAACACTAATATTTAATAACTATAAGGATGACGAATTCGCATAGTTTACACAGCTCTTTTGTGACGGACATTTTAATTAAGACTGACCCGAAAATTGGTATCATAGATCAATAAAATACGTTATTATTAGTCACATCATATTAATACTGAGATATACAAAAAAACAAATTATTCCAGGCTATTAGGCGGTATCTAAGATGTATTTTAGCTGTTTGATAACATATGAGACAGATGGTTTGCAGAAACCAATGAAGACGGAGAATAGAAGGTATGAGAGTTCTATATTCATTGGTGGTAAAAATAACCCTTTAGATTATTTACATATGAGACAGATTAATCCCAAGTAATAAAGAATATATATTTTATCAAGAGACAAATATAAGTTCAGTATAATTTATTTTCTTGCTGCTGAGGAAACATATTTTTTACACACACTTGACACTACAGGGAATTCCTTCTATTATTCATTTGATTTCACTTAATAAGAACCCACTCTTTCATTTTAAATTTTAAATTGACATACTAACTTCCACAAAGAAAACAACCATTTGCAGATTCTAGCTTCTAGTCTGTAAAATAAAAAAGTTCTGGTTCAAATAAACCCTCACTTCTTCAATCTCGCTGTATAACAATAACTTAAATATTCATTTTATCAATAAACGAATCTGTATTTAGATTTGGATAACTATGTACTAAATATTATACCCACTCCATCAAAACATCATTTAGGAAATTTTTCAGGTAATCCCCTCTCTTATTTATCCGGTTTTACTCAATAACAAACTTAGCCTTTCGTTATTCATTTAAAAGCTACATGCAGANTCAATTTTATTAATTATAATTAGATTTCGCTTCGTTATACACATTTAATTTAATTCATTTAATTCTTGAATATAACATCCAGATATTATATATGTAATCTAATAAATAATATTATATATATATATATATATATATATATATATAAAATTATTTATAGTTTTATTGACGATCATTCTTTGTGCCTAGGAAGTAGGATCAGGAAAAATAACGAAAGAAGTCTTAAAAACATTCCTTCGGAAATCGCTGAAACGATATATATGAGTATGACCTGATATATATCTGACAATTGCCTTTTGCAATTCACCGTGCCACATATTTTTAAAATATAATTTATCAGCTGAGATTGGTACTGGCATCTGAACCTCCTTCACCTATCACGAATGCACCTCCAGATACTTCCTAGTGTTACGCCGAGTCCCTCTCTAGAATCTCACGCTTTCCAGCTAAGTCCTCAATGGGAATACAATTATTATACTCAGGTCAGAAAAGAAGAACAGGAAAACTTATGGAGTCGAGATGAGGAAGGGATGCGCTCCAAGAACCACTAATATTGGAGAGGTGTTGTAAGTTATGGCCGATTTTAAATTTGATAAAACTAAGTAGTGTGATATATTCAGTAAATATTAAAATATATAAATAAACATTGAATATAAAATAGTATTCTGTGTTATGCCATGAAAAATATTGAGTAACTAAAATGAAAAGATTTATTATAATATGATGAACGTTATGGATAACGGTTATAAATTTATATAATGTTTATATACGTGGTGTGAAAAATATTTCCCGAGTCAAAGTACTGTGCATAAATTCTTATATATTCGAAATAATACGGCTTATGTGTGTGTGTATTGTGTTTCACTTGAAAGTACACTTCTAAATTTAACTTACGAAGTAGGAGTAGAAATCAGGTTCTCAAAATTAAGTGGGAAAAAATTAGAAGCCTCTGAACACATTTTTTTTTTTTTTTAATTTCAAAGTTCGACAAATTTTAGAGTGACATTGTCAGAGTCGAAGTCATTTCCAGAATCGTTTCCACGGCGCACAAGAGTCACAGTTCTTTAGATCCATCAGGGACTGAGTTCTCTGAGTTAAGGTGGGTTTTGATTCAAATCAACAAGAAATTTAAGAACTTATAATAAGTTTTTTATTATTAGCGATACAAAAAAACAACATAATAGATGTAATTCACTAAAATTAATAATCCATGGCATTAAGGAAAAAAACAAGAAGCACAGAATATTTAAGAATGTAAATTCGATAGTTGGAAGCGCCTACTAAATTTAAAATATATACCAATTCGACATTTGAAGTTGTTTCTAATTTATATTTGCTTTGATGAAAGATGGAAAGTATGATTAGTTTACGTTGCTCCTGCTTAGTCTTTCATTAATTTATTTGTATTCTTAAGAAATCGAAATATTCCGTGTGGTTTTAAAAATTTAAACAAGAATATTTAATAATGCTGCCGATTAACTTGCTCACAGTTAACATAGTTTCTATACGAAGGACTAATCTTGAAGTAGTTATCACAGTTTTCATACATACTTAAAATATAGAAGTAATATTTTAAATAGAGTACTTAACGTTTTATTCTTTAGTCGTACTTATAATGAATTAATAAACCATAAAATACTGATAAAATTAATTTTACGGCCAGAGAAATGTATAAAATTGGTCATGGAATCCATAAATCCCTTAAAAAAACTCTCAACAAAAAGTGCATCTTTCAATAAAGGCCTAGCTAAAAGAAATATGAGAGCCCTCAACACTTTCAGATTTCAAGGATACGATGAAAAAAATGAAAAGGAAGGACACACGAATGTGGAGAAGGATCTGGCAATCCAGAGAGATTGCGGACTTTTTGAAGAATTTTCCGGATGAACGATCAAGATAATATGAATTGAATAAAATTGCCAATACGTCGTGGCACACGTCAAGAGAGAGCGTGGGACAGGAAAAAAAGAAAGAACGAATCAATACTTTCTTGAGATTTTAAAATTCATAAATATTTGAGAAAGAGAAAAAAAAAAAAGGAAAGAAAAGTAATCCTGCATTGAAACAGTCTGTCGCGCAGGAGTTGCGCCAACAAAGCATATTTCCTTACCTCACCTTACCTTTCATTAAAGATATGTATAAATGAGAGTGATTGCCTAGAAGCTTTATGTCGAAGTAGAAAAGGTAAATGAAGGGAGATGTTTATGTCGGTGAGGCTTTCTCTAGGCAAGTAGTGTTCTGATTACGCGCTCAACTCTCCCAGTTAGTTTTTTCTTAGACATTTTCCTAATAAACCCCATTTTATTGTTTGTTTCTACTGGGCATTTGATGGTAAGGAATTCCATTTTATACCAATTTTGACATTTCAATCTTTTATAACATTGATTATCATTAATTAACGAATTAATATATTTAAGATTATTTAATTTTATCATCTTATAGATCTTAACTCCAAAATGCACGTTGAGCATTCCTACTTTAAAGCATTACTTTTCTTAAAAATGGTTAACAATATTTGTTGTTAATTCCTCACCTCCCATGTTTCTTATATATTTCTTCCCAAACACTAATAGCCACGGTAATGTTTTTCTCCTCTAAAATCACTCCCCCCCTCCTCTTGTTCACTTAATTTCTTTGATTAATGATCTCAATAAAGTTTGCCAAAAAAAAAAAAAAAAAAAAAAAAAAAAAAAAAAAAAAAAAAAAAAAAAAAAAAAAAAAAAAAAAAAAAAAA
>KZ808583.1:11811-52064 GCA_000696205.2 Oncopeltus fasciatus | reverse complement strand
CGAGTCCTGGCAGGGACAGATAGATTTTTTATTCTATTCCCTCTCATTGATTGTTTATAAACAAATTATTTTCGCTTTTAATTGAAAAAAAAAAAAAAAAAACTATATCCTTATTCATTTTTATAATAGTATGTATCGCTTAGTCTGTGATTCTGAACTGATTTAATTTTAAATGAGAACTACATTCGGTCAGAGTGATTTCCCGACCACAGACCTTCTCTAGTGCAACGTATGTCGCGAATGAATACATTCTTAACGTGTGTTTCCTCCTATGGCCTTTAGCGGTTTTTTATTTATTTTTTTAGAACGATATTAATAGATATATAAATGATAATACATAATAAATCGGCTTAACAAAGCTGTAAATAATAAATACATTTTTTTAATAAGTTGTACACACCTATTTGGACCGAGAGAGAGTGCTCTATAAATAGTAATGTTTTTTCTGGAGAACTTAAATAATTAATTCTACTTTCTTGAAAGTAACTGTAGAATTTACTCAGGTGAAAATAAAATTAATTAGACTTTTCATAACATTAAAAAATCCATAAACACTTTTAAAAAATTAATATTATGCAAGCAAATTGTTATCATCTTATAAAAGAATAAGATTCGATCTCCTCTTACAAAAAAATAAGAGGGTGGGGGTATAAGGGTATGTCGTATTTTAAAGATTTAATATCTTCGTCATTAATATATAATTAACGAAAAAAAATTATAAACAAAGATGTAAAATGTAATATTATATTTTGGTTCTTTAACTTTTACAAACATATATTAAGACTGATATTTAGGAAAGCAATTTATGATGGGCCCTCTTATTTTTTTTATATAGAAAATAAATTCATATTTTGATTGAAATCGGATTTTTTAAAAAAATTAGTTGTTATTTGAGTTACGACTAATTTTATAGGACATTATAGGTATAAAATTTTCTAACTTTTACGTTCTATAATATTTTACTATATTAAAATGTATTATTTACTTATATTATTAAACTAGTACATAATGCAATGTGTTTAAACTATGTTATTTACTCGTATGGAGTATAGAAAAATACCTGTTTCGTTAAGTACAGATTCAAGTCCTGATTGCCTCAGGAACTTGGCCATTGCAAAGAAGCCGTTCTTCTTGAGTGTCTCAGTGAGGACAGAGCTTCCACCACTGGCAGATGTGAAATGCGATGGAGCGGGGGTGGAGAAGTCGTACTGTCCGGTAGTCTGGAGGTTGCTGTAGACAGCGGGCAGGGAGGAGTACTGGTCGGGGCCTGGCGTCGCCTGGTAGACAGGAGTCTGGGAGAACTGACTGCTCTGGCTGGAGAAGGACTGAGTGGTCGGGGTGTCGTAGACCGCGGGACCGGTGGGCGGGTGCTCGTAGTGGCCTGAGCTTGATGGGATCTCGTTCTGGTAGGACGGTGTCGTCTTGGAGGCGGTGATGGCGTAATGGGACTCCTGGAACGGCGCGGTGGTTGTGGTATGACTCGTGGTACTCTTGTAGACTGGAGCCGGCCTCTCGGAGGGCGTGAGGGTCGGCAGGAACGTAGACCTAGTGGGACCTTGGTACTTTATGGGCTTCGACTTGGTGGTCTCCTTTTTTTCATTTTGGTATGGTCCAGAATGCGAGTTAACCGTGATTGTTGTGTGAGCGGTCGGAGATTTGGTCGTGTACCTTCGCTTGGGGGTGTCGTTCTTACCGACGTGCTTGACGTAACTTGGCGATGCGACCGACTCGTCAGGAGTGTTGTTTGGTGGTGGTGTGGGCTTCTTCGCTGAGGGTGGAAGCTTAATTTCTCCTTTTTGAATTTTTTGAATTATGGAGTCTACTTCTTCTCCTTTAGTTTCTGTTGCCCCATCCTCGTTTCCTCTAACGCCTTGAACTTTTACTGAACCGTCTGGCTGTTCTTCTAAAATGACGAATGTAACCTTTTTTTGCGGTATGTCTTTCAGTTTTCCGACTTCTTCTAAGCCACCGTCTTGGGTTTGTCGAATCAGTTCAAAGTCTGCACCAGCCGGCAAAACACCTTTTGTCAGTTCTTCGAAAAGAAGTGTAGGTGGTTTGACGGTTGTGGTTGGTTGTTGTACAATAACTTTCACTTGCGGTTTACTTTTACTAGGTTTTACATTAGTCTTTGTTTTTTGCTCAGTGTTTGGGTAAACCGTTGGAATCTGATACTCATCGATTTTGTCTCCTAAAGCCAAGTTTGGGAGATTGGCGATTTGTTCCGATGTAAGAGATCCTGGCAAAGTTATTTTCAAAGTTCCGAAAACATCATCTTTTCCAGAAAGCTGCGCTTGAATTTGCCTCTGCAATTCTTCCTGTAGCAATTCATCATCAGATTTTGGCGATTTAGTGGTTGATCTTGCAACAGTGGGTGATGGAGTTGTAACTTTTGGCCTCGGAGTTGTATGAGAGCTTACTAACTGATCAAACAACTTTTTTCTATCGTGTTTGATAAAAACTTGACTAGTTTCTTCTTTTGAGGATACTTCTTTCGGAGTTTCAGCTGTCGGCTTGGTTTTGGGCCTGTACTTCATAAATCTGGGAGCAGTCGTTGTTATCTTGTATGTTTCAGTGGCGAACGTAATTGCATCGTATGGCTTTTGTGTCTTGTAAGGTGTAGGAGGCTGTGTCTCTAGAATCCACGATGGAGTGTCTTCCTTTTGTGGTTCGGGGGTGTAAGAGCCTATATTTTTTGGTGGATCGACCTGAGCGATGTAATCCTTCTGACTTTCCGGGACTACGTAGTTTTCAAACTGCTGCTGATAGTTGTCGTTGGAAGGTTGCTGAGGCCTGTAGGACGGTTGCCTGTAGTTGTTGATTTGCGGTGATGCCTGAGACGGAGGCTGAGTAGCCGGTGTGTTGGTCGCTTCGTCCTTCGCATAGGTAGGCTGGAGGAGGATCGGCTTCCTCTCTTGCTGCGGCTGTTGCTGAAAGTTAAAAGTCTGATAATTTTGAAGTTGATGTTGCTGCTGGATTTGGGGCTGTTGCTGAATCTGGGCCTGTTGCGAGAACTGCGGCTGGGGCTGGTAGCTGTTGAAGCCCTGCTGAATCTGCGGCTGGAAGGACTGGTAGTTCGGTTGCTCGTAGTTTTGTTGGGGAGTAGGGTTGATGGTCTGGTAGTTCGGCTGTTGTCGCACAGTCTGATAGTCGAGTTGAGGCGCGATCTGGGGCGACGGTCGGACTGGTTGGAAACTTTGCTGCCTCTGAGGTTGGTTCACGAGGAATCTGTGTTGCTGCACATCGCTCAGTATGTGTGATTGTTGTTGAGGTGAAAGTGCTGCTCTCGTCAGCTCCTCGGGGTAATTTCGAAACTGCAACAGAAAACATTTCAAATTAAAATGTGAATTCAAATATTACTCATTATTACAGAATCATATTATTTTAAAAGAATGAAAAACTATCATGAATGAAAACAACTGGAGGGAGTGACAATAAAAACAACTAAGGCAAAAAAAAAAAAAAAAAAAAAAAAAAAAAAAAAAAAAAAAAAAAAAAAAAAAAAAAAAAANAAAAAAAAAAAAAAAAAAAAAAAAAAAAAAAAAAAAAAAAAAAAAAAATTGTCCGTAAAGAAATCCGAATATATTTTCACACAATATCGGGTAATGAATATTTAAAAAAAAAACAAAAAAAACTGTTATTGATTTTAAAAATCAAATTGCATTCAAGAAAATTATATTTTATAGCTATAATGTTTTATACATATTTTTAATAACAATTTCAGTAACGACATTATTAAACATATTTAAATTCTATCATTCAATTTTTTTCCTTTTCTAAATCTTCCCTAAATTTCTCACCATTTCTGCTATTGACCAACTCATCCGAAATACAGAAGGCGAAATTTACTATTATGTCTGAATTAAGTAGACTCAATATGTAACAGGTAATGATTGATCTTTACGAACTTTTTTTCCCCACAGTAAACTGCCTATTCATCTTGATCCATTTACAAAGCTAAATTTCCCTCAACTGTTGGTAAGCTGATAGAGGTTCAAGTTTAAAACTTTCTTGATGTGCTGACGACACTCAAACGCAGTACGAGTTACGTTAGATCGACTTCTGGCCTACATTTCTCGTCCTTTATGTGCCTTTCTAAGTGATTGAAGTAATCAAGCACATTGAGGAGGTTTGGACATAGCACCCGGTGCCATTAGGGAGATGGCAGGGAGGTGCAATGCGAAGCGGGTCACACACACGCATTTGCACCTGAGCCCGTCTCCATTCTCGGCCCCTTGCGCAAGACATCCTGTCTGAAGGACGGTGGAGACAGGACGATCTGGAAGATTGCAAAAGGAATACGCCAATTATCTGTCAAGTGCCTCCGTGAACGGGGGTCCTCTCGCCTGGTTGCAAGGGCGATCCACACTGCGACTATTGTACCGACATCATAGTTTACACGCTCCAAGACCTTTCTCACGAGGTTGTGTCCAATGGCGACCTTCTTACACTCTATTTAGAACTGCAAGACAATCTAATGCTTGCATCTCGTACAACTTTTCTTACCCTAACCTTTTTTTTTTTTTTTAACGGACAGACATGGACCAAATGGGAATTTCATAAGTTTGTAATTTGTCTCATTTACCTTGCTTTGTTATCTGATCTCTCAATAAGGCGGACATCTTGCTTTCATAATATGTGCAAGAATATTACAAATTACTAACAAAGACTATAAATTTTGTTTAAACAAGTGTTTCAAGCTGATTACACTCAATTTTCAAAATCCTAAAAACATTTATAATATTTATTTAATCAGAGAAATTAATTATTATTTTTAAAACAAAAAGAAAAGAAAATATTTCATTGTGAATTTTTTTTTGTTTAAATAACAAATATCATATATAAGACTCACAATGAACTCCAAATAAACTTATTTACTTTTAATTCAAAATTTCTGGAACATTGATATATTTTAATTGCGTAACTAATACTGATTTTTGTAAAAAAATGTAATCATTCTGAGTTAAATTTATCTGGTTTTTACTCGCTTATTTAAAATTTGTATTCATATTTGGCATTGTTGATTCTTCATTATAGTCAATTACTTCATAAGAAGCCAATTTTCTTTTTCTACGATCCTCGTTTTATCACTTGCACAGAGTGAAAGAATATTTCTTCCAACTGAAAGAATTTGAGGGGGTATAGGAAATTTTTCACACATCACCGAAATTCCAAATATTAAGGACATTCTATTGTGTTCTTGGTAAGGAATACAAAGTAAATGAAACAATCGCGATGTGTATAATGAATAAGAACAGGGGGAAAAATGAGTGTAGTACATAAAACAAAAATTATACAGAGTATTTTAAATTTTTGAGGAGACTGCTCTACCTTGATAGGGGCCAAGCCTGTCTTCACCGATCTCCGATGAAGGGCCCTCCTAAATAAATAAATAAATATATATATGTTATATATATACGTGTGTGTGTGTGTCTGTGTTACAACAATGAGCTGAATTCATGTTGTTAGAGTGTTAGATCCCTTGCCATTTAATGAAAAACTAAGGACTAAGGGGATTGCGTGTAAATTTTACTTTAGTGGTTCTATAAGAAGATAGACACTTGTTTTCCACTAAATTAAATGACCCAGTACCCCTTCAGGATGTAGAAATCATTAATTCAACAACATGATTTAATTTTTTCTCTAAAATAGCCGAGTGCTGATGGTGGTTAATTCTCTCTGATTGTTTTTAATACTTTTTAATTTGTTCTAAAAGGGTAATAAAGATTTTGATTAAAATAGTTTATGTGAGAGAAAATACTGTTCCTTTTTATATAAATGAGCATTGCTTACACATTAAATTATTAAATTTAAGTTTTTTCTAATAAGTGAATCAAACACTGTTCATAATACCTTTTACGTAGATAATTTGAAATGTAACCGTCATTAATTGTATTGGCCTTGTATTAATTTTTTTTTAAATTGAATTGATATACTTCCTGATAATTTTTATTGATTGCTTTTCATTACAATAACTAAAATTAAAATTATTTTCATTGGAATTAAATAATATTTATTGTATAATTAGCAATCACTTGTTAATTTTACGCACTTGTCTGTATTTCTTCTATCAGGCAGAGTTAATCCGGTTGTCCCATTGTGCACTTTTTTATTATTGAATGTGGTAATAATTAGAATGTTTTTATAAACTTGAAAAAGTTAGCAAAGAAAAAAGGAAAGAAGTTACAATTTTGCCAGTAGAAAATTTACTCATAAATATGAAACAGAATTTATTAAAAATCCCCTAAATATAACTTAAGTTTTAGTTTTAGGGGACATTAAGGGAAACAGTTATGCACAAAATTAATACATATTCCTTTACCACTTATTTTTTTCTGTGACTAAACAACTCACCTTACATTAAAGAAGTTATTTTCTTTAAAATGAGGGGGTTAAAAAGGGTTAAAAACCTATGCATATAATACGTTTGATACGTAAAAGTTAAATATTTAATTAATTTATATAAATAAGAAATAAATAAACATCTATTTAAAATTACTCGATTTTAGTTTTTATAAAAATATTTTAAAATAAAATTTCAAAACAGCACTATTAATATTTCTTAAATTTGTTATTGATTGAAATAGGTTACGTTCATTAATAGGTTTCCTGATAATTTTTATTGATTTTTTAAATTGCTTTTCATTATAATAACTTAAGTTTAAACTATTTTCATTGCAATTAAATAATATTTATTTTATTAGTATCAATTACTTGTTAATTTTACGTGTTTAATGTGTAAAGAAAATTGATGATGATTTTTACGAAGGAGGCGATTGTAAAATGAATTTTCCGGAAGAAAAAAATCCTGTAAGAACTCTCTGGGTGGATATCTCTCGAGTCATTGCCACCGAGGGGGAGAAACCACCGGTGAAGACGTAAATTGTCTGATGACCGTGTCTGAAAACGAGTGGGTGAAGAGAGAGAGATGGGTGTCCAAATTGAAAATGTTGATTGGCCATCAGCGAGGAGACAGCACAGCGAGGACACAATGAGAACTGTGACGGAGATGATAACCGCTTGCTGAGTGATCACGCAGTGTGCCTGCTGAGACATTCGTCAGGCTTCGAGGAGTGAACGCTTCGGAGTGAAGGTTCGCTTCTGGGGGCAGTGAAGGCATTCTGCCAACTGCCGATACGCCCTTCTCCGTGCACATGGAATACACACACTCCTCCCAACAGGCTAACTACGGCCTAAAACTATCATCACCCGATCTCAAAACTATCATCATTCCTACGATCTCAATAGGAGCAATGAATATAAACCATATCATGGGACGCGGGCGTAATCTGGAGCAGTGGGTTCAAAACTCACCCTGGTCAGGAAACAACTCTTGTCCAGTTTCATAAGTGTTTTTTAATATTTGTGATGCTTACTTAAATATAAAGCTCATTTTATGACTCTAAATAGATAAAAAAAGAGGGGAAAAAAAATAAAAAATTTTTATGGGTAAGATGTTGGTAGACCATAGTAGAGAAGGTGGGTTAGGATAGGTCCAGAAGTTTTAAGAAATAATAAGACAGTTTTAAACCAAAAGTCCCTAATTAGGCCGATGTTTCAGGTCTTCCTACTGAAGGCGTGTGGGTGCTGAATTTATATATATCAATATTAATATTTATAGTTAAAAAATCGAGAGCATGATCAAAATTTTGATAATTATTTAAAAAATTGTCATTTTGGGTAATTCAAGACCATTTAAAAGCTATTTGGATCACAAGATTCAAAGTGGATATGTAATTCTATCAAAAAATAAAATTTCATTTTTTAAAATATTTTTTTATAACTATTAAAAAGATAAAAAGAAAGCTTTGATTTTGATCAATTTCAAATATCTCTAGTAATTTTGACCGTACGTGAATGTATGTTTGGCAAAACTCTTATGGTGATTTTAAATTATACGAAAGCAATTTTATAAAATTCTACAGGAAAATAACAATTAAAATTATTTTTTAAATTTAAATTGAATTTTTTTTAATATTCTCTTTGAGGCTATCTAATAATTTAATATATTAAAGTTAGTTTTATTTACGTACAGGGAGCTAGAAAAAAACAACCTCAGCCGGCTTAAGTGGAGAGTTTATTTTCTAGCTTCCTGTACGATCAAATTAATAATGAAATGTGGGAATTCATTGCCACAATTATCATCATAATTTAAAAGTTGTTTTTTTAAATTTATATTACTGAAATTTGCATAAACACACCAATAAAATAGGTAATCAATTATATTTTTTATAAGCCAGCAAAATTGGATGATTAGGAGTGAGAGTATATGAAATAAAGCTCTTCCTTTAATGTTTGATTAATTAATCAATTAATTCTTGAATTTTTTTGCCTCTATCGCTGACTAGCAACCTGTTTTGGAACTTAATCTAATTGTATATTAATCCATTCAAACAAAACGCTTAAGCAATTTTCTTCTGTTTTTGACTTTTTTAAGTAGGTTAACTTGGATATAATATTTAGAAGCTTCATGCATGAAAATGCTTAATTATGCGTCGCAGAGAATGGGGATTTAATGACCAGGAAACACTTGGCTGTCTCTGCATAGCCACCTTTCTGACCAATGTTGTATTAACTGTTGCTTCACTGTGATTTCAGTGTTTCCCTCTAAGAACTCTAATTTCTTTATCGAGTATATTGGGGTATAATACAAATTGCAGGAGGCTACTAATGCAAGCAATAGATGAATAAATTAAATGTTTTCTCACCTCTGTGCATAGGCGAGTGATTACACGGCCGGCCACACTGGAAAATAGTGCTAATGACGACTGCAAAAAGTGAAACTGTTATATTCCGTGGGAACGTAGTTACTCAGTTTCCATTATCTTCTTGAACGACACAGGTAGAAAAAAAATCCCGCCTCTAACATTCACGCCCCTATGTAATTCGATTACCGAAAACAAACAATTTTCTACATTAAATCGACATTTCGGTAGATAAATCACAAAATCTGCTTCTTAAATAATGTCACATATTGCACGGTTTTTCCTAGAATACGTGATAGATCTCTTATACATTGTGCGAGTTACGTATAATATTTCCTTATCTTCTAATGTTATCTATACCGAAAGTATAATCCAAAATATTTAAACTAAACGGTTTATCAAAAGTTAGTAAACATACATTACTTAAAATATAAAGATCTTGGGGGAGGGGGTTATAAATCCCCAACTGATAAGCATAAACACCTTTTAGGCATAATTTAGGAATCATTATTGACTTTTCAGTAGTCACGTGCACCGGTTGTGCACATCGGGCCCCAACGATGTCTGGTTCTTTTAAAAAAATCATGACGTAATAAACTTATATCTTCTTGTGTAGTTTCAGAATCTTTTTTATACTTTTTCTCCAGGTGGGCAATTAGAAATATGTGCTGCCCAAAATGGGCACTACTTCGCTGTCATCAGAACCCAAAAGATTAAAATCCACCATTGAGAAGGAGCAGGGATTCAAAGGTGCAGAAGGTGTGGCGGGCCAAGACTGCGATGGGCGGAATGTATAGTTGAGGATGTCTGGTACATACTTGGGCTCAACCATTGAAAAGCAGAAGCGGAGAATGTGGAATCAAAATTGCAAGAAGCTTCAGCCACATAGTGACGATGAAGAATGGTTAAGCAAACGATTGGATGAATATGCTGAAGAGAATGATGAGTGCTTCACAGCACTCGTAGCTCTGAAAGGATCTAAGGAGTGGGAGTACGCGATGAAAGTTTCTAATGATATTTAGAAGAGGGGGGGAGGGATGTTAAATTACTGAGAGGTTGCGTACAAATTGGATTCAGGTTGGATCAGCTTTCTTCTCGATGGACAGCTTTGGCTAGAAGAAATGTCGGGGAAAGTGAAGGAATCTTTAGCGATAATGAGGAGTATCTGTAATTAATTATTGAAGCCTTTTCCAGCAACACGGACAGAGGCGTTGGGGGCTTGTCAACAGCGATATAACCACACGAGAAGTATAAACAGGCAAATTGTAGTTACATTATGACAATCAAATGTATAGAGAAGTTTTTAGTTCTTTTAGTTTATTTTCTTAGCAGAAAATAAGAACTTGCAAATAAAGGGGGGGGGGGGGATTTACTCCGCTGTACACCGTACACGAAAATTTTTAGAAACTGGTAAACCAGTATCTAATTTTAAGCTAGGTCCATCAATACTAAAGGGACTTAAATTAAGGATTAAAAGTTATAAGTTGCTCTAATATACAAATGGTTACACCTATCATCCTATGGTTTGTGCTAGTCAATAGATACAAACTGAGACATACCGAGACAGAATATTTATATGTTCATCTACTTAGAGATAACCTTATTGGTACCACACGATACCTTTCACTACTCCCAGACAGACGACTTACACGGGACCCGCATACACGGAATACTAAACAATATATTCCACTCAAGACACTGTATTCACTCTCACGTCTTAAATCAGAACTCCAAATGAAACATAAACTCAACATGTACATATATCTTATTAAACCACTTATGGCTCGGCTAGAAAGTCTAACATAAATATTATTCAGGCTAAGCAATCTGAAGTCCTTCGTTTTATTGTATAGGCAATGAAATTAATTTAAAATCATTCCTTTCATTCTGATCTCAACCTACTCACAATAAATTAAAAAAATATAAATGATAAATCTCTTCTAAACCCACTACTACGATAAACTAAAAGGCCAACTAAACACACTTATAAAGAGCATGTAAGGCACACAACGTTTACCACAAAACACTGCGAGGAGGTTCAGAAGAAATTGGCCTCGAGACTTTCTTCAGTAGATAGATACTTCATGTCTGGGGGGGAGGGGGCAATCGTTTGATGTGCCTTCCTATTCATGACCAACCAGTCATACATATGGGATATAGGCTTGAATATATGGGATCCATGTAAGTCGTCTGTCATCTATGGATGGATCTATGGATAGCCTTCTTTATTGACTTAGGAAATGTATCCGTTGTTGATATGAATTGGAGGGCATGTTTGTCTTATAAGTTTGAAAGTGATATTTTGTGATTTGTGTCATTTTGAACAGAAAATTATAATTAATTGAAAAGTAAAAAATTTTGGTTTCCAGATATTGCTTGTTATTTGTCCAAAGGCTATCAAAGTAATGAATGCCACCAATTCTGTCTCATGAACCGCTTCTTTTGAAGCTGTATCGTTGTGAAAAGTCTAAAAAGTAATTCAAATTCAGATATATTTCTCACCTGGTCCTAGCTATTTATCATTCAGTGTATTAAAGTAATTTTAGCAGAACAGTACAATTATGGTACCCAAAACTGCGATGAGAAAATGTCGAGCATTAAATGCAAATAAACCTGCATATATTCTTCACTTTTTACGACTTTCTTGACCCGGTTAGTGATGAAATTGCTATGCTGAGTAGTGAACTACAGTAATTGTCAGCAATTATAAGTGATGCAATGAAGGTGAAAGTGATATACCTTAATTTTCAAAGCTACGTTTCTTCATTACATTCTCACGGCGACTCTAAGCAATTAAACACAGAGACAATAGTTAAACCCCTCCGGTTTCATTGAGTATCTTCTGGTGTAGTCTTTACTTTGGGGCGGAGGGGGGGGGGGGATTGGGTGTTCAGCGACATTTTGAAAAGTATTTCATTAATGTATAATGACTGTAGACGGTTTCTAAACGTTCAAAGTTCAAAGGAAAACCTGTTTTCGAGTGACCATCAGGCTTACCAAGTCGCAGAAATATGGTCATGGATATGAGTAAATGGTAACTGCAGGCGAAAAGGGCAATGGGAAGAAAGGTAACTTCTAATGAGACGTGCTCAACCACACTACCTACATTCTCCCGTTATGCGATTTAGTAAAAATGATTTTAAACGCAAATTTTAGAAAATCACATTTTATAGCTATCATGTTTTTAAAATTATTTTCCAAAACTAATAATAATGTCGATATTAAAAGTTTTAAAATCTTGGTCACCCTTCACCTCACCATTTCATTTTAGCCACTATTATAACCTAACAACGGTTTGCATGAGAAGGCTATAAAAAATATTGGGTTGCTTAATTTTGAAAGAGGAGACTTCATCAATCCTACTAGTGTATTCTTAAATATTATTCTTATTATGCATTTTTCGAATAAATTAAGATTAGAAATCTAAAGGGTTATTATGACTACCAATGAATATAGAACACAGGAGGTCAGTTGAATACGGACCGTGACAGTGAACGTACGTATTCGGCCAGAAGATGGACAGTGTCCGAAAGCGCTCGCCAACGGGAGATGTTCAGAAACCAAGGAAGACGGAGAATATAAGGTATGAGAGAATATAGAACTATCATACTTTCTATTATCCGTCCTCATTGGTTTCTGCAAAACATCTGTTGGCGAGCGCTTTCGGACATTGTCTATCTTCTTGGCCGAATACATATATTCTCTGTCACTGTCTGTATTCAACTGTTGAATACAGACAGTGACAGTGACCACATGTATTCAGCCAAGAAGATGGACTATGTCCGAAAGCGCTCGCCAACAGAAGATGGTTTGCAGAAACCAATGAAGACGGATAATAGAAGGTATGATAAGAATAGAAATGTTACAAATATGTATAAAAATTTCTTCCGGGCTTGACCATGAAAAAAAGTTGTTTTTTGCCGAACTATCGTACATCAAGTGATGGCTTTATCCGGGCTGAATTCTGAATGGTTCTGAATTCTCAATTCAGCGCTAAAGAAGCAATCACATCAGTGCCCTTAACGAAACTAAATGATGAAATAAAGTGCATTTACTACTAAAGCTGAAAAAGATAAATTACAATGTGCCATAATTGATCAAAATGTGTTATTCCTTATTTTTCTCCCCTTCCACATCAATGACCATTTAAATACAGCAAAGAAGGGAGGATGAACCCCGGCAGTTGAAGTTAAACCTACCGTTCGTCTAAAATCTTCACGGGTTATAATCGTTCAGATGCAGGTAATCTATTGGCTCATTTGACTAAAAACGCGAAGTTGTACTCCTAATTTGCTTACAAAATATGTAAGGCATTTAAAAGTAGAAACAGCCTCTTATTGAGATTGCTCTCAGCATTGTTAGCGTACAGATAACGGACACCCCCGTACCTCAGCCTCCTGTATAACAGACCCATTGAGAGGTCCATAGCCCTGAGTGCCGACGTACACGAGACAGGTCCCTCTAGAAGACACAGACACGTTCGCTGTATGAGATTTAAGGGGGTTGCTAAGACAAAGACGCCAGTGTGGCGATCCCAAGAAGAGAAAGCTCGGCTACTTCTTCTTCTGCGCTCTAAGCGATCACAATACGAGGTGGTAGACTGTCCCCTTTCACCGGACCTGGAGTCATCCTTCCAGCACTTACTGGATCGCTACCGTACCTTTCATACCTGGAGCGACAGTACCATCAGGGACAGTACCGACGTCGTTATCCTTAGTCACCTGCCGTTCTAGTAGACCACTAACAATCAGACCTCCTCTTCGTTACTTTCATCAATATTCTTCTCAGGTTGGGCTTTCTGCATAAATTTCGTGGTACATACATGCTCATTAATAAAATCAGTTGTCTTTTGGAAAATTATACCCTTTGAGATAATAATAACATGTAAATATTATTTTTAAGCTATTTTTCTAACATTTTATATACGTAAAATGGGTTAAAATGTTTCATGGAACATTCAACATGGAACATCAAACGTTACTATAACGTTACATAGATAACTGATGATAATCCTTGCTAACTTTTGACACAGTCTAGCCCTATAGAATCTTCTTCGGCGGAGGTTTCCATACAGACTGTATGTGTCAAGACTAAATAAAATTTGCACTTTTTTTTTATTAAATTAATTTTTTAAATACAAATTTACCGTATTTTAGTTACAAAAAATTATTTCACGTAATATGAGTAAAGGTTAATTTTCTAACATTTATTTTTTATATAATTTAGCATATTAAATATTTTGGAACGTAGCTTTTAGTGTTGCTCGGGCTTCCTAGTTTTTAAGACATAATAAAAAAATTCATCATTTTGGCTTTTTATTGCAAAAATTTTCAGAAAATAAATACGGCGGAAAAGAGGTGAGAAGGAAGGGGTTTATGACAAAACTTACAGTCGTAAGTATTTGTTATTATTAAAGTTACGAAATAGTTTATAGAGTTATAATATAGTTATATAGTTATTATTACTTAATATTAATTAGTTACAAAATTTTTACGTAAAAACTCCTAGTAGTGAAGATATTTACTAATGTTACAACAATGGCACATTGTTTCTCTTTCTCGTATTACTGGCATAACTAAGAACAGTCTAGAGCCAGCCAAGAGATATTATTATCTTTTATGATTATTTTGCTACTCCGGCTTTTAAGATCAAATAAGTTCATTTACTCTTATTTATGTTCATATTTAATGAAAAATGAGAAATCTGTTCTGTTTACGCAGCTCCTGTGTGACAAAAACATTTTCATAAATGTGTTAGTCTCAAACTTTAACGTTCTTTCAAGAGATTTGCGTATTCATTCCCTTTAAGTATTATTTAGAATTTCCAATCGGACCCCTTCTAAATCGCTGACAGGAAATTACACATAATGTGAAGTCCAACGAGCAGTTACTCCCTTCAGATGTGCGGTAGCATTCCTATGGTACTCGATGTAAGAGGGCGGGTCTGCACCACAGTAGACTGTAGCTTCTTTACCTTTCTCGTGGGAGATCTCCAGCCGATCTGGGGAGAGAGTGGTAGCGGCGCGCCTAGTTTTTATGTGCCTCGAGGAGACTTTGGATTATGACTTTCTAGAGCTAGAGGTGGCTCTACCGGCATATGGACAGGGATCATATCCGCTCATCATGTTACGTATGGGGATCGTCCTTGAAGCATATGTCGTCCTTGACACCAATTCCTGATAAATCTTGATAACACGTAGTTCCAGCGTATAGTTTAATTTTTCCTAAAGCTATAAATTTTTTATAGGAAGGAATCCTATCATTTGACTGTTAGGGAAAGCAAATTTTAACCTCACTTAGATCCAATGGTGAAAATCAATAAAAAGTAAAGAGTTTTAAGTCGCTCGACAAAAACTAAATTGCCACCAGGTAGATACATATTAATACATTTTTTTTAATTAGAAAGTAATGAAAAAAAAAACTTTTAAATTCTGTAGAAATTTATCCAATTTAACAGGAGAGTTTTATTATTTTTTAAGTTTTTTTTTTTTTTTTTGTGTTAGCCTTCCTTTAACTACTTAGGGACATGGAGGATGGTCCTATCTACAGATTGCCATCCCATTCTAAAAATTCATGGCTCAGGACAAGCTATTATTTATACAAGAAATGCAAAGAGTGCCCGAAAAAAATTCTTACTAACTCACCCGGGAATTGAACCCCGATCTCCAACTTTTCGGGCAGGTATGAGCTAGTGATTCTCGGCTGAGGTAGTAGGATTATTTATTTCTGGCTCCCTTTGCATTTTTTTGTAGAAAATTTAACATATGTAAGGGGGCGCCAAGGTCGCACATGGTATACGTTCGGATAAAAATAAAAGCTTGCCCTGAACCATAGATGTTAAGAAAGGGATGGCAACCTGTAGATAGACCCTCCATCGTTGACCCTCGGAGGTTAGACTCTCTACAATAGCGCGGGGAATTTAATAACTTATCAGGCTTGTCCTTGTAGTGTAATCGGTAACGCACCGGCCCGGAAGTCCTGGCTGGGGCAGTTAAATTTTTTATTCTGTCCCCCTGCACTAAAAATTGGTGAAACGTCTGATGTCTTCAGGTACACAAAGTGACCGTTCAATTGTTGAAAATGTTATTGAAATTATCTTATTTCAGCTAATTTTAATTAAATTATTTACTACTAATGAGAAGAAAATCAATAAAACTCAAGAAGTGTTTGTCCTAGAAAAGTCCCTAAGAAAAATATCAATATTTGTTATTTTACTGAAAGGTATTTAACAAAACTCACTCACTCTCTCTCCACCTCCTCTCTTTCTCTATTTTCCTCTCTCTTTCACTCACTCACTCACTTTCTCTCTCTCTCTCTCTCTCTCTCTCTCTCTCCATCTCTCTATCTCTCTCTCTCTCTCTCTCACTCTCCATACACAAGCACACCAACAATATATGTGAGCTGTCAACTATGTATTCTGATGACTATGTGAAGGTTATTAAGAACGTAACGTTGGTTACAATCCATTACAACTTCAGTCCAGACCATTAGATTAGTTTACACCATTAAATTATATAATTGTGTATTACTCTCACCAGGGTAAGTCTAATGAAGTTTTGCAGTAAGAACGCAGCCTACTTCATCACAACAAAAGTTTATGACTGGTTGTGTAACCTGCCCTCTTCATTATCTGTCACTATTGAGAAAACAGATTCTCGAGACATTGGCATAGACTGGAGTTTTACACATTGTGACCAGCATCCCCAGTAACGAGAATGGTTTACTTACATGAGAGCCGATATTGTGTAATTGTCATTTGCTTCATATTATTTATATGCAAAAATATAATATAGTATACTTTGTATTGCAGCTGTCAATAGAATACTATCCACATTTTTATTCGTTGTCTCTTCTCAAATATATGTCAGCCGTAAGAAAAGCCAATATGTGGTAGATTCCATAGGCTCTTGTAATCAGCTAATGGTAAACTTTCTCATTCAGGTGACGAATCACTCGTTAAGAAGAGAAATGTCCTTTGATTTTCAAATGGGATTACGCAAGAAGCGGGACGCCACAAAAAGGAGACAAAACCTCCTCCATGCCGAGTTCGTAGTTACCCGACAACTTTCTACCTGACCTTGGGGGTTACTTCGTATCTTCCGCCAGCCTTTCACTATCGTCTTCTGAGCACATCCTCCTCTGGTATTTCTACATTCTGAGCGCCTCTGCCCTCAGACCACAACGACCGCATTCATCACGGCGGGGTGTACTTAGGTCATATGGTGATTGAACATGTTTGAGTTATCCCAACGAACGAATGTCGTTTGTTTTGTCTTGTCCATCGAGTCGTAGATCCTCAAAGAGAGAAATATTCTCGGCACGTATTCCCGTTTTCTGGTTATCTATAGAATTGAGATTACTTTTTCAGTCGAGTTAGGGTCACCTATATATCTTGGAATGGGAATAACTCATACGGATATATACGGAGATATATATATATATATATATATATATATATACATAGAGAGAGAGAGACAGAGATCTTATGGTTTTCTAATTTGTTATTATCACCGTAGGCTAAATCTTATTTTTTCAAGTAGGTTTACATTCTTCAGAAATTAATATCATCAAAGAACATTTGCTTTTCCAAAATATTAATAGGTTCATCATTAGTTTCATATTCACCATTTTTTATTTTTAAGAAGTATGAATTTAAAGTTAAAATCATCCATAATTCATTCAAAATGAGATATACATTTGTCTGTAAGTGCCCCGCCGGTAGAATAGCTAGAAGAAATTTTTAAAATATGTTTTAATGTGTGTAGGCATTTTAGCGCCCGTATTTCTTAGTTTTAAAGAGACGAAAAAAAAGTACTCTTTTATTCTATGCAATAGGCAGTCCAGAGTTCAGTCTTATGAGACTCATGAATGTCTTGGAAGATAGGAAATGAATAGACTGGATTCCCTCAGTCTGTGCAATAGGCAATCCAGAGTTTAGTCCTATGAGACTCATGAATGTCTTGGAAGATAGGAAATGAATAGACTGGATTCGCTCAGTCTGTGCAATAGGCAATCCAGAGTTTAGTCCTATGAGACTCATGAATGTCTTGGAAGATAGGAAATGAATAGACTGGATTCCCTCAGTCTGTGCAATAGGCAATCCAGTTTAGTCCTATGAGACTCATGAATGTCTTTGAAGATAGGAAATGAATAGACTGGATTCCCTCAGTCTGTGCAATAGGCAATCCAGAGTTTAGTCCTATGAGACTCACGAATGAGTTGGAAGATAGGAAATGAATAGACTGGACTCCCTCAGCCTGTGCAATAGGCAGACCAGAGTTGAGTCCTATGAGACTCATGAATGTCTTGGAAGATAGGAAATGAATAGACTGGACTCCCTCAGCCTGTGCAATAGGCAGTCCAGAGTTCAGTCTTATGAGACTCGTGAATGTCTTGGAAGATAGGAAAGTAAGAGATAAAACAAGACTCTGTCAACTCTACAACAGTCAATCTATAGTTCAGAATTACGATACTCATACAGTCGTGAGCCAAGAAGAGACGTTTGTCTGGAGAATGATCTAAGTATGGTCTCTTATTCATCGTTGCTATTTTCTCTCAGTTCTACGTTCAGTCTCTGGCAAATCTCTACTTAAGCCACTATTCAGTTAGGCTTTTAACCTCCTAAGTTATCATTGGCTTTGGAAAGCCGCATACAACAATGATGCCCCGTCACACATTTATTTATTGAAAATGTAACAGATAATATAGAAAGGACTAACCCATTTTCATACATGCATATGGGCTCATGAAAACATAATGTCATCCATGAAAAATCGATTTCCGGGCTCTTCCCGTAAGAGGACGGCGGTGCCGTATGGGCGCAGGGTCGTTGTGACCTGAATGTCCCACTAGATCTGCCGTGAAATGTGGGCGACACTTACGACTCTTACTGCTTCCTGAGCAACAGAAACACATCTCCCAGCCGATCGAATCGAGAGAGCGTTTAACAAGGCTGCCCTCACTGAGCCGAGCATTCTTATCGAACAGAGCACGTTTGACTTACAGCACAACACGTTATCCAACTTGCCTTCCTTGGAAGTGACTCGCGACGAATAGTAAATAAGATCCGTTTTCAAGATTCTCTTAGTCAAAATAAATAAATAAATAAATAAACCACCGTGAATGCTAAAGCAGTTTTATTCATGAATATCTTTATATTTTTCTGTGCATTTGAAATAGACATGCAGTCGTCAACAAAACTGATATCTAATCATTTCTTAAGTTGGTCATAAGAGTAAATGACTCTTAGAAGCCCGAGACACCAATGAGGGTGAAAGGTGAGATCACTCTCTTATGGTGACTCAAGAATGTTCGGAAGAGTTAAGTGAAGGACTGTTCAACCTTCATAGTTACATTCGTCAATATCTACATTCATAAGTGTATTTTGTAAGAATGTTACAGGATATAAATGTTAAAAATTATAGTGCAGAAATTGGATTTAACCTTATTCCAAAACCTGCTGTGTTTATAATTACATTTGAAGTCAATTATGACTAATAAAATCATACATATAATTTTTCATAGTATTAATTACGGCGAAAATATATTACTATAATTCCAGTTGTTTTTTTTCCATTATTCCCCCTTTCTATTTTAGCCAGGAATTAACTTATTTAATGATTTGTAAGTGGCTTTTATATACAAAAAAATATCCGACCATTCGTAGAAGTTCATTAATATTTTCTTAATGTTCGTTTACCCCAAAATTATTACAGAATATTAATATCGTAATATTATATTTTACCCCTAAAGCTAACTATAAATATTTTCGTAACTCTTACAATGAGGAAGATGTAAGCTATTTTTTAATTTGACCTCTGACATAACCTCCGCCTTCTCTCGACCTTTTTAGTCATTAGCTACGGCATCCAATGGTTTGCTGTACACACACGTATACACATATACAATTCTTTACGGACCATATATAATGAAGATATAGCGTGGCTTGGGCTTTTGACATTCCCAAAAACGAGCCCAGGGGAATTCTATTCCGGCTCGTTCGCTTTTTCTTCTTTTACTTCGAGTGCCAAGAAGAATCCTATTCTCCGAAAAGTTTTAACTGTTAATTTTCCCATACTTTTATTTTTGCGGCAAAAAATTTTAATATTTTTCTCACAGAATGCGGTAAGAGCTATGTCCGAATTCATGTGAAGCTAAAAGTCAGTGCAAATTACATAATAATTAGCATTAAACTTAGCCATTTATTGCAAGGAATGCATACTTGGAGAACAGTGAAGCAATGCTAGTTCTTTAGCATGGGAACTAAGCACACATTGCTCAGATCTCTCACAGACTGTCAAGTGAAAAAAAGTACACGTCCGTACAACTGAGCAAGAAACTGTTTCGCCATTACTTCTCAAGAGAACCCTTTAATTATCTCTGGTATTTCAGTTGGCGGGACATCCCATTGTTATAGTGGCTAATCGAAAGCCAAATAATGCTATTTCCCAACGGGAAGTTATATCTTAGAGAAATGGGCTATTATTTAACTGTTGTTAAGTATTCCCTCCCATTAATCTAGGCACTAACCTAGAAAAGGAATTTTCAGTTGACTTGAATGAAGACACACACACACACACACAGGCGCGAGCACGTGAGAACTAAATTATTATTCCCTGAAGTGGTATAGTATAATAACATATTATAATATGTGCATAATATTTAGTTTAGAGCAACGAAACTGAACACAGATTTGTTTATTTAAAAAAAGTATATTCTATATGTGAGGGGATTACATGACAAGGAAAGTCAAATACAAATATTCAATACAGTTCTATTTTTTTATATCTCTTTGCCGCTCAGTTATATGAAATTTCGTTTGACACATTGGTATCATTGAGGACTTATGGCATCGCTTTTACGTTTCCATTTATAAATAAATTTACCGAAGTTCGTCTAATGTAACATCACACAGTCAACTAGTTCAACTTTTTAATCGGATTGTTTCTCTTATAATCCATGATTAGATTATTGAATTTAATTAAAATATTTTGAACAATACGCAGAACTTTCGCCAATTCATTGGAGTGAAGGGTAACGCATTCCTTGTAAGCCATAGCTAAATTTTTAAAGAGCTATGTTCCTCTCATGCATTGCTATTGCAATAGTTTGCAGAAGTAATTCTGGAAAGGTTATATCGAAATTCGCCTTTTACTTTCTAGCTAATCACACGAGATCCGTAACACTGTTGCATCACAGAATGGACACGCCTCGAGCCACCTATCCATCTGCCACGGTGCTTGCTGACGAAGAAGTTAACAGTGTGAATCATCATTACCGTTTGGGGTTCCCATGTTGTGAAAGACTTTACGTGTGGTCTAAAACAGGACTTGGTTGTCATACTTATCTTTTATGGTTGTCTACCTCACTGACCAATTTAGGTCCTGGAGGCTTTTAAGTACACATTGCTAACATTCCCCATTTTGCCAGTCAGCCGATGCTTTCAAGCATTCAGACATTTATATAATTTATAAATGACAATTTTAGTGAATAAATCTTTCAAAAATATCTACTACTTGAAGGCTAAACTAATCGGAGAACATTTGATTTTTGATTTTGGTTATTATATTTAAATAAATATTTCACTCTTTTAGCCAATTTCATAGAAATGAAACATTAAGTTTTTCACGAAAAATTTTTTAGAAATATTTTCTAAATTTCCTCCCAACTACTAGCTACCGAAAATAATGATCAATGAAATGTATATATACATATATATTGTCAATATCTACGTTATTATTACTGTTCTGAAAAAAAAAATTATGAAACAGAATAGATACAAAAATAATTAACTATAATTTGTATTCTGCAACATGTTTACAAAAGGCATCATTATGGTGATATTAAAAAAAGAAACAGGAAAGTTGAGAGCCACTACCCCCCACCTTTTCTCTTCAGTTAGGCCTAATCCCATCCTCAGAGACACTAGCTTCATTCCTCAGCCTTAATTTTATTAAAAAAGATTTTTAAGGTCACAGTGGTTCATTCTAATTTATATATATACATATAAAGATAGGAAATCTGTTTGGTTTAGGAAGCTCCTGTATGGCGGTTTTTTTTATAAGTTAAATTATTTCCAGACAGGAGGATGGGGTTGAACAAGTGAAACGCTCTCACAATCTCCTCAGTATACACCTAATAACTGTCATAAAATTCCCTCTGCTTCATAAAAAATTATCATTTAGGATATTTTGGTGAACAAAGTTTGTGATGTACTTGAGACGTTCGAGTTATCAATCCAATTTGAGAGTCAATAGTTGGTACATGTGACCAATCAACAAGCTGAAGTTAGTGTCCCTCGAGCTTGAGTTTAAAACTTCCAGCTTTAATGGGTCAATTAAAATATTATTTAATAAAATATTTAAAGTTGTGAAAGGTTTTTAGTAAAGCATAGTACTTTCCAACAAATGCAAAATTAATAAATTTTAGTAGAAATAATATATTTTTTAAACTAATTTATTAAGATATCGTATTGCATAACATATTATCTCTGGTCTTGGAAAGATTATGTCATGCAAATATTTCAAAATACACCATGCAGGAACAAAACGGTTTGACTATCAAATAGATAATACAGTCATAACAAGTTCATACATAATCTGAATACAGGACTGGAGAGATGTAGATGTTATAGCCTTCTCTTGTTAGTATGCGCATCCCGTTTCTGTCGGAATAGCTAATGAATGTTTGTCTTATGTAATTTTGACATTTTGTTGGAGATTCTACTTTTTATTCATATGTTTTTTTTTTGTAGTTTGTTGCCATTATAGATGTTATACATCCAAAGTTTGTTAGCTACAAATAATACGAATGACAAATCATCTTAGCTCTCTTAAAAAGTTTTGAGATATTTAATGATTCTTAGTAGACATACATTTTTTTATAATACCTTTAATTGAAAATTTTACTATGTCAGACAAGTTTCTGTGAATTCAGAGCCAATGAGGAAGTGGGAAATAAACCTGATTCTACAGTGAGAGTCCTGAATTTTTCCGTACCCGGTTTAGTTAGTGTATGACATACGTATTACGAGCATGACTACACATAGTATTGACAGAAAGATGTTCTCCCGGGAGACAACATTAATTATTTCTTCTTCCCTCAACAAATATTCAGCGGGTTCGAATCCAGTATCTTTCGCTTGGTAGGCGTCTAAACTAACAGATGACGGAAGACTCTTTAAATCATATACTTGATAGATCCACTAATTAATTCTTTTATGAAATTTAATATAAAAAATATAATGCTCGTGAGAAATAATCAGGGTTTTGGAGTTTAGTACTGCTGTCTGCAAAGTGACTATAACTTCTCTCGGAGATCTCTCCATACATCATAATCACCCTGATGATGACTTAAAAGTTAAGTCGAAACGTTGAAAATAATAAAATACAATAACTACCCAATAATTTTGGAGAATTTTATTTTTCTTATCTAACCGAAACCCTCATTATTTCTCAAGCACAATACTTGACGGCAAACCAACCCCAAACGATAAACAATGTTTTAATCAACTAATATAATTTTTTTTTTAATGATGCTAAATATTTAGCAAAGTGCAAGATAGAAGGATGTCAATGTTATTGTTGTGTTATTAAGGATGTCTATTAATTATCTGACTGGTATCGACATATGCCGACCGAATTACTAGTCCTGGAGGATGCTATCATTAGTATCTATAGTATCAACAATGTGACGTCAAAAACCTTCCTCAAAACCGTAGTTATATAGAAAGTGATTAGCAGTTACTTCAAAACAGTCAATGATTGTATGGGAGATCAACAGATGACTCAAACCGCCTATGAGAATAAACTGATTCTATCTGTATGGTAATGTTTTGCTTATTCTGTCTGTACAAAAGAAAAGAGCGTTTCTTAAAGAGGATCATGCAAGATCTAGAAATCTTCATTCTTAACAAAATCTTACTAGGTCGGCACAACGTGCAATCACCAAAATAAATTACTAATAATAAATAGAGAGTAATAAATTACTCTTTCATTGAATGAAATATAAATGAAAGCTTGTCCTGAGCCGTGGATGTTTAGAATTGGGTGTTAACCTGTAGACACCCCCTCCCACCATGACCCTAAGAGGTTGAAAAGGAAACTATTAAGAAGAAAAAAATCAACATATGATGAAAGTCAACATAAGAAGCATGAATGACATCTGGAGTACTGAATGATTGGGCTCTCTGCACAATGGAAGTCAACCAGCGCTCTTACAATCACGATTAAACAATTACAGCAAATCAAAGTTAACAATTCACTCTATCGTGCTTTCACCCAATCACTCTCCCAACGGATTGCAGTGAAGCCTACCGACCGTTCCTCTACCGGAATGGCACGTAACGGTCGACCCATACCGTCCGCCAAGGGGAAGTCGGAACTTAAATATAGTGCACTATTAATTATCCGGCTGGTCAGCTGGCCGTGTGCATCTCGGCCCCTCTCTCCAGATAGCGTCCATGCCGTCTTCACCGAGGGTGGAGTTCCGTGAAAGGCGGCCCACAACCCTCTCCAGGCTAGAAAGTAATCCCTATTATTTGCGAGATAAGATTTAATGGTTTGAATGTTCCGATTACACCCCGGAGAAAATAAGTCAATTCTACTCCGGAGTAATTGAATGCAATGAATTACATAAATCCTCCATGAAATATGAACTAGAAAATTTCTTTAAGCCAAATAAGCTGAAGCTTCATTAATATTAACAAAGCTTGCCTCTGAGCCTGATATGTATTTCCGCAACATGCATATAATCTCTAAACCATAATATTGAACTCTGAAACAATTTTGATTATACTTCTACAATACGTGTAAAATCAACTAAGCTTTATCTAATTTTAGTTGGTTATGACATTATAACTTAGTTAAGTTCCCAGGGAATTATTATTCTTAGTTAATTTACTGCGTCCCCATTAATGTCCATTTATCGGGGAAGAGCCGAAGAGTAGAAATAAAATAAATAGTAATGTGTATTGGCGTTTGAGTTTCTCCCGAATGTGAATTAAATACAAAGCAAAAGAAAATGGAAATTATCTTTATTTCATAAACTGACCTAATGCCGAGGAAGTAAGTTAATCATACAATTACATTTATATGGAGATTTATAATAAAATTGTGGGAACAGCTTTTAATTGTTATTTAGAAAATCAAAATATTACAACATTTCAAGTACTGCATCAGTATAAGGGAAAATGTTGACTGTTCCTACTATCATAGGAAAATTTGGATTTCCTAAAAAACAAATAAAAACAGTTTTTTTTTTGTCTTTTTTTTACTTAAATATAATTAGAGCAATTTATGTTTCAGAAAAAACATCGTCATTGAGGTAATCTGCCGTGATTGTACCCCACCTTGATTTAAAAACAAGTGCAGTTTTATATAGGTGTACGGGGGTTTGATGGATTTAATATTCTGAAAAATTTAAAATATTTCCTACCTTGTTTGGTAATAACTATCCCTGTGAATGATTTATTTATAAATACAGAGGGAAAAAAAAAAGAATAAATAAATTTATAGTTTGATTCGGATGGTAGGGATGTGCAAGGGTATTTTACTAGACATCATTGTCATCTTCACCCATCATGTTCATCAATTGACAATCTTAACTTCTTTTCAAATCTGCATACTTATTTCTGTTTGTTTATTATTTTAATACATTTTTAATATGAAGGTACATAATATTTGCATATCATATAGTGTGCTTAAATGCATATTTTAATATATTTAAGCACATTACTTAAAACTTTAACAATATTAGCATTTTTTGTGCTTTTTATAAAAATAATAATTTTCAGGAAAATATTCTAAAAGGTTATTTTCACTACCAATGAATATAGAACTATCATAGCTTCTAATATCCGTCTTCATTGGTTTCTGCAAACCATCTCCTGTGGCCGAATACAAGTGTTCACTGTCACTGTATATATTCAACTGGCATAAACCAATGAAGACAGATAATAGAAGGTATGATAATAATTGCCCTTTATGTACTTTATGATATATATGTATATAAATATTAAATTATTTTCTTGTTAATAAAATAAATATTGTAATATTTGTGTATAAATATTTATTTTTATTTAAGGGGCAGATTAGTTCCAGGGTGTTCCAAAGTTTTCGCAATCCCACTTTTATGTTTATTTCAGCGTTCTTCTGTCAGATGATTTTTTTTAGTCGGCAGGCAGACCACTGCTCCTCTGTGCACCCCACGGAGCAGTGGTCCCCCGGGTCCCTAATTAAGTGCACACGCGGTTGCAGCAGACAGACGTAAGCTTTCGCAAGCCGGGAGGGCGATCCTGGGACCGAACGATGGTAAAAGTAGTTTGACCAGTCGCCCCAACCAGGCCGAGACTCTTTGGAACACCTCTTTGGAAACAGAGGGGCTGAGAGAGAGGGGAATTTGAATTTATGTAAGGGGCTTTACTACAGAGCCGAGCGCAACTTTTTGATTGACGTTTGGAGCTCGCGCCTCGGCAAGCTTGCACCCTGTCTTAAAAATTCACGTCATTTCAGCGTTGCAAGGTGAAAGCCAGCGAGAGAAGTTTACAAAAGCTCTGTGCAAGATTTAACTTAATAAAAGTATCTTGAACAAAGATTCAACATAATCCAAATTTAAAACAAAAATAAGAATTAATAATTGAAATTTGTAGAAAATTCATACTTCAGAAGGTAGTTCCTACATTCCTACTCTGACGAAGTTAAATTTCTTTGTTTAATGAATGTAAGAATTTCATTTCATCTGTTCTTAAAACAGTGGCTCTTACAGACTGTCCCCATAGTTGTACTAGGAGTCATGGAAGAATATTTAATCATTAATACCGTTTACTAATATTAGAGAACGCTCTTCCATTATATCTTTCAGTAAAACTTGTTGACAATAACTCCTAACTAACGTTTTTGAAGTAGGCTGTTGTAAATCCGAAAATGTCTGAGAAAAATAATGAAAGAAAATTAAAGTTTGTAAGAGATGTATTTGTCTTTTAATTCTCATTGAAGTAATGAGGAATGAAAAACTAGTTAGATGTAGTTTTTATACACAATGCCACACTTTATTTGTATTAAAAAGATAAATACAGTTTTTAACCATATTATTAGTGAAAGTATGTCTTTTATAAATATTTATTTGATTGTGGTTTATTATCCCACGTTAATTTTAAACAATTACTGAGAGGGAATAGAATAAAAAAATCTATCTGTCCCAGCCAGGACTCGAACCTGGATCTCCTGCTTGCCGGACCGGTATGATATTCATTGCACCACCGGGACGAACTAGATAACTTATTAAATTACTTCGTGTTTAAGACGATGTATTCGTCTTTCTCGTAGGTTAGGCTCTCGCTAGTGTGTTGGGAATTTAATTATTAATTTAATTAAGTTAATTAGCTCGTCCCGGTGGTGCAATAGTTAGCAGTCGTGCCCAGAAAGCAGGAGACCCAGGTTCGAGTCCTGGCTGGGACAGATAGATTTTTCATTCTATTCCCTCTCATTAATTATTTATTTCTTACACGGCAATATATAACTGAAAAAATAATGCTAATCAGCTGATCTCGAGCAGATGACTTGCCAGTTATTAATATCGGTGAAGAAATGTTTTTTCTCATCTACGTTAAGCTAGAGTAGTTTTTTAAAGGTTATGTTTAGTGTTTTGTACACCCCCAAATGTGAACATTTTTCTTCCAACAGCAGAAAAAACGACTATGGTGGAGAACAGTACAGATTTAGCAAGGAAAGGTTAGAGAATTGGTAGAAGGCAGTCCATGTGTACAACATTGTACACCTCTGTCCTGATTCCTTCCAAGGCTGACTTGCTTTTTCAGATTGTGCATTCTCTTATAAGGGATTTACGATTGTTATCAAGGAGCCTCACCGCATCATGTGTATCGTACGGGAACATCATTAGCGACACAATAGCACAAGATAAATCAGAACTAAGAGCTGATTCACTGGTCCTCTACGGGCCGCCTTCCACCGTCTGATCATTTCTTTTCACTGTAAATTCTATGAATCTATGAAATAAACAAAAATCTATGCAATGTATCAAAATATCTGGCGCTTGAGTAAAGTTAGTCCATCATTCTTAATTGTGAAATGGTCTAAATGTAAATAATTTAATAACTCATCTCACAAACATTCATTACATCCTTCTTAAATTTTGGAAATTTTCACGATACAGTATGCCTAACTTTTAATAATAATGACACTTTACATTGATATACATAAAGAAGAACAGGTAGGATAGAGACATACACAGAGACCGGTCTCTCTTCACTCCTCACCGACTGAGAGAGATCCCCGTAAATTTTACTCCTTGTGATTTTTTCTTTTTGTTTGTACACTGCTCTCTCTATCCCACCTGTTCTTGATTACTATATATATCGCATATACCGCAGCTGAGAGTGTTTCATCTTCTCTCTCTCTNTATATATATATATATATATATATATATATATATATATATATATATATATATATATATATATATATATATATATATATATATATATATATATATATATATATATATATATATATATATATATATATATATATATATATATATATATATATATATATATATATATATATATATATATATATATATATATATAATCTCTAGGACAATATATCTGACGAATAATAACAATTGGATTTTATTTGTAGTACCATATTTCATGGTAATACCGTGACAAATGTATAATATTGACATCTCTTTGTTTGTATATTTATTAGATATTTACTAATACATTTGAGTTTACTGAGCACTTTCCACTCTTTTTCTTCTCAGTATGGAGTCAGGTTTTGTGGTCTTTCCTTTTATTCTAATCGCTCTGTTCAACTTGTGAGATATAATTCCTTATTTACTCTTAATAAATAATATTCTCTTTAATGATTAATAAAATCTGATTTGTTCACTCAGCTCCTGCGTGACGATTTTTTTTTTTTTTTTTTTTTTTTTTTTTTTTTTTTTTTTTTTTTTTTTTTTTTTTTTTTTTTTTACCATGTCAGTTTCCCCACTTCTAACCTATTTCAAACTGAAATATTAGATATTTATCTTTATAACTAGTCTAATATTTTTTTATATGGCTTCAATATCCACCTTAATAGTGAAACACCTCACTCCATTAAATTAGAATATATTTCTATAAAGTACTTTTATTATTCCAGAATTTCAATAGCTAATAACCTTATTCTAAGTTGATCTTTGGAATATACAGATAAAACTAATCATCTCTCTCTGGAAGGAATCTAGAAGTATTCTGATATAAAAATTGCAGTATCTCTTTTATAGGAATATTGCAAGGAACAAAAACCTCCACCGAAACGAAACGGTTTCTGATGCGCCACAAAAAAAATGATGTGGCATCTAAATGATAAATTATTAATGGCTATTGATAGGATTTATCGTGGGGGAAAGTTTTTAATATTTCTTATAAATCACAGAAACAAGGAGGTCCCGTCTGGCGGTCATATTTCACGGATCCTAGGCAGGCACGGAAACAATTTCTTCAGCAGAAAGGAAAATCCACTTCTGAATTACACAGAGCCGGAGAAAAACTGCTCCTTCGGAAATAATGTGATGAAGAAAAAGAAAAAAAAGAGATAAAAAGGACTTGTCGGGAAATAAAGGCAGAAAGCGAGCAGTGCAATAATGTACACCTAATTGAAGCGAGGTTATCCCCTTTTCACGCTTGGTCATTTTCCCAACCCTCGAGTTATTGTTTTTCGTCGATGGGGAGGGGTAAAGAAATCCTCGGATTCCCATCGGGTTCGGACAACAACCTGACCGTGGGGCTTACAACTTGATCCGTCAGGGAGTATAAAAACTGGCGAGTTGCAATCATCCACTCATCATCTCACTCCTAACTCTGAGCAGAAAGAAGGGATGGGATTCAAAATTCTTTCTGCGTGTAGTAAATATGACAAACGATAGGACTAATTTAGGAACGCAAGTTAAAACGCTTCATCTGGTTCGCCAAAAAGCCTTAAATATATTAAACACACATATAATTTTGATATTCCTAAGTACATTTCCAACTTCTAGATGGGATTTCATATTTTTTTTAATTGAAGGAATTACAAATTATATATGTGTTTAATACATGTATATATATATATATTGTTTGCTTAGATTGTCTAGTAATAATGCCTTCAGCATATTTTTCTACGTTTAAAACCACAGTAATTTCAATCTGTTTGAATAAATTGTTAAGTAGATGAATTTTTTTTTATTGTGCATTTNGTGGCCAGATAGGCGTTATATATATATATTTATAAACCTGGTCGTGTTCAACCATTGACTGGCTTTTGTAAAACAGTATTAGCCTACCCAGTGCTATAGGTATCTAGAGTATGGATATCTGCAGATAAACCCTCTCCTTTAATGTTCCTAGCTCCTTGAAAGGGAGCTGGTAGGGAATAAAATACTTCTTAGTTAAATTAAGTGACAGAGAAGGAGTGCATTTAAATTTTAAGAAAAAAATAACTTTTAAATATCTCCGATGCTTTGTATATGTTTGTATAGTTCTACGAATAATTAGGTAAATCTGAATTTTCCAAGCAATAAAATAAATTTAAAAATTTTGTATACCTAATTAAAGAAACATTTTTTATACGATTCCAAACAACTGTTTTATTTTATCAACCCAATTAAGCAACAGTTCGGTTCAAACATGCACAATGTATTGTATTTTTTTTTAAATTCTAAACTCTCCAATTGTTCAACCAATTAAATCTAAAGTATTAGATAGCCTACTTACGAAATGTAGATATTTAATTGCTGACAAATATTTACCTGAAACAAAAATGAATTTTTACAACAAGGAAAATTAAAATACAAATATTATTAATATCCAGGTAGAGAAATTGTTGACCGTAGGCTTATTTCGCAAAAGAGGATTTGGGGTTCGGTAAAAATCTTGACTTGGGTGCCAGTCAAAATTACGGAACCCAAATTACCTCTTGAATTGAATACTGAGTTACTGAACTTTCATAATTCTCCAAATATTGTTATTATTAAAGATTTAGGATTTTCAAAATTTATAACTTCAAACAAATAACCTAAAGAACTTTATGTGCATATATTTTTAAAACCACATAAACATAAATATGAAAAAAGCCATTATAAATCTGGAAAAGCTTATTTGGTCACGAAGTATAATAAAATCTATATGAGCCAATATCGATAAAATCAAAGAATCAGTTTACTGCCAGCTTTTGCCATCTGATTTGCTTTTCTTTTGCGAATTTCCAATCAGTGTGTAGAAACTTGAGACATTTTGCTGCAATATGTTCTGCAGGTATTTCAGCCAAGTGCGATATCACCTTTCAATAAATGGTGAAACTTTTTCTTTTTTTTTTTAATCCATAAAATTCTAGTTACAACAAATATTATTTCGTACTCACTAAACATTCTCTTTCGCTCCAATTCCTATTGACTTTCATTTTAATTATAGAGGTATTCTTAATTCATCCGAAGCACTAGTAGGTAAAGATTTTTAAATATTTTTAAAAATATTTATTTTTAAACTTAGAAATCAACAATGTTTCAGAATAAAGCTATTAGAAAATTCAATTTCATATCCATTAAGTTTAACATATTTTTTTTGTTTTATACAATAATTCAATTTGATTCTTCTAAAAGTCCCAAATTACCCTCCCTTCCACCTCAACCAATATAAGCCATAAATGAACTCCAGTGGTTGGAAATAAAAGATTTGGTTAGACTCTCTTGAAAATGGCGCACGCTAAATTGCCCATAGGCAAATTATATGTATCAAAGAATTCTATTGCTTTCTAAAGATAAATTTTGAGCTCGCAGGGAATGAATATTGACGAGTGACGAGTCAAAAGGAAAGATACTTCATGGTGTAAAATTTTATTATTTTCCGATTTATAATTTCCGAAAATTTCCCTTAAGTCTTATAGTGCTATTGTTAGCACAGCGCAATATTTGAAAAAGATTTCAAACCTCATGCTCTGAGGTAACGCATTTTGGTAAGGGTTAATGTTAAAACAATTCATAGAGAAAATCCTTTATTCATGCATAAATACTTCTTCCAGGCTTGACCATCTTGAGAAGTGTTTTTTTTCTTGCCTAGCTTTCGCGTAGCATATGATTGCTTTTTCAGGGCTGAATGCAGTATGAACCGAATGCTTGATGAAAAATCACTCTTCGATACGGACCGATGAAGAAGTATTTATGTTTATGTATATTTCTGGAGGCCATAAGCATCCTTTACATATCCAAAGGAACTTTAATATATAGAGTTGGAGAAATTAGTCAGGGTTTTGGCCAGGACCATAAAAATAAAGTACTCCAAAATTTTAGGGTAATTATTTTATTATTGCCAACGTAAGTTATAACTTAACTTGTAATTCATCATCAGGGCGATAGTAATGTTTTTAGAGATACCGGAGAACAGTTCAGTTCTGTCCTCTGAATTGTGACCTTAAACCTCCCTCGGAGATCACTTCAGACATCACTACCGCCCTGATAATGCCTTACAAGTTAAGTTGAAACGTCGGCAATAATAAAATAATTACCCAATAATTTTGGAGTATTTTATTTTTCTGGTCCTGGCTGAAGGACTAATTTTTCCAACGCGATACTTGATGTCTAACCAACCTCCAACCATGTCAATTAGTGCAAACTTGTTTGCTCTCCAGGTGTACTTGATGAGCATCATGAAAGTTGGCGATTGGATTGGCTCAAAGGTTTATGGTTTACCTGTTGTCAGGACGAACCTCGACACCCCGAGAGCCTTACATAAAAGGTCTCCACATTGCCTCAACTCAGGTCCGTGCATGAAGACTTATAATATAGTCATTATCTGCCAACCCTCTGGGGTAACTCTCCCCCCTCCCCCTTCCTCTACAATGGCTGCCATCAATGGCCGTGCCCAACACTTTAATATTCTCGACATTTTTTTCTTCTTAATACGGAGGCGGTAGGACGACGCGAGAGAGCGGTACATCGAACGGCCGCTGTCAGTCGTGTGGAGAAACATGTCACGGCCCCAGAGTTCCCAAGTTTAGCCCATCTCCAAATAGATAAATCAATCTGTCAACTCTCCACTTTCCAGAGGACGTCCCTGTAATACGCCAGAAAACACGTCAGACAAGTCTCGCATGCAAGAGAGAAATGCGGGAAAAAATATACATATTAGAAATCTCTACATGGCATGGGGTCACGAAGCTGACAGTATAAATAAACACAGCCTCAACCCGTATACACAGTAAATAAAATCATGAAAATAAATAAACATTAATCATTTATTACCAACGTAATAATCACCCAGAGAGCTGCGGGTGAACATGACAAGTACAAAACGTTGTATAATTGCATCTCCAGTGCTAAGAAGCCAATATTGTTTATCCTTTTGAATAAATATATCCCAGCCTCTGAGCTGATAGTGGCTCAAACTCCTCCAGCATCAGAATGAAAAACAAACATTAAATATGGAATCCAGATAGTGGCCAGATAGGCGTTTACAAAACTAATGGGGCTAGAAGTATAACTAAAAACTTAATATCCTTTTTAAATTTTAATTATCACTAAGGAAACAATTCTGCTAGCTTTATCAAACTTATAGAAGCTGGTTTTGTTATTATTTTTTTTATTTCGATCAATCTGGACTTATGGAGTAAAAATCTTGGATGCCACCAAGCCTTCCAACACCCAAAGAATCCAGTTCTTTCAATCCAAAACCCTGAGAATAATTGCAAATGCTCCCTTACGTATACAATTCATCCACGATCTTAATATCCCTTTTTCTCAAGACCTCATTTCTTCCCGCTTCAACCTTTTCCACAGTAAACTGCCATACCATCCTAATCTACTAGGACTGACCATAACTTCCAACTCCAAGCTCTACAACCCTCCCGTCAACACAAACGAAGATGGCCCCGCGACCTCCTGGGGACATAGTCTGTATATAATTTGAGAGTGGTGTCATTGGTCACCTTCTCCCCTCCTTGACTGCCATTTTTACTTCATTGTAATCAAATTACAAAATGGTTTTTATTTAACAGAATGCAATGAATAAATAAAAGTTTAATAGCAATAAAATATTTATTTGGCTGTTACATTCTGTAAGTTTACATTTTGTAATTGCTCATAAATTAGTTCAATGGCTGTGAGTGGCATTGACATGAGGGAGAGAACAGCCAGTGTCGCAACTTCGAATATAGAAGCTTGTAAAATAAATAAATAAACAAAATCCGAAACAAAAAACAGGTACATTACTAAGAATTTTCCGATATTCGTTTAACAGACGATTTTTCAGTTTCGATGAAGCATTTTTAGGCTAACCCAAAGCTACCTAAGCAGTGAAAAGACGGTCAGTCCCATTTAAATTTCAATCAAATCACTATAAATAATCAACTAAATATTGACTTTTGGGTTGACAATAAAGGTGTTACAATTTAGCAGTTTTAAAGGATTTCAATCAGTTTTACGTTTTGTACAACGCAGATTTAGTAATACACTAATTACAGCTGGGATTCTGACTTGAATGTAGGGACTTTTTTTGTGCTTCACATAGGCTTTTACCGTGAAATAAAAGTCTGCCCAGTGTACTGGTTGTTTAGAAGAGAATTTTCATTGTGTAATCCCTTTTTCCAAGACTAAGGGATTACACGATTTTTTTTTTTTTCGAGGGGAGAGAGAGAGAGAGAGAGAGAGAGAGAGAGAGAGAGAGAGAGAGAGAGAGAGAGAGAGAGAGAGATATAGGACGTCGGGAATTCAGTCATGATAGTTGAAGAATTAAAAGTTCTAGCCAAAAAAGTTTTTATTTTAGCCAACTTTTGGCCTAAATTTCAGTCCTTCATCAGAGCTGAGTATAAAAAAGACATACAAAAAGTATCAAAAATACATATGATAATCTAACAAAGAAAAATGAGTCTCTAAAAACGTTTCTCTCTCTCCTTATCAGCCTATTCGATGTGTAACACTTATGAATATTATTATTAACTTTTTATTTACAATATGTTCAGTATTTTTTATAGTCAATTACACGCAGTTTTATATTTTCGTTCATTTTTCTTTGTTAGATAATCATATATAGACATGTTTCAATATTATTTTGTATGTTTATTTTTCGTACTCAGCCTTGATGAAGGCCTGAAATTCAGGCCAAAACATTGGGTAAAATAAAACTTTTTTGGTTAAAAATTATTTTTTAATTCTTAACTGCCATTACCGAATTCTCGACAATACTCTCTTCATAGAACTTGACGGTCAACAATTCATTCCATATTGATTATTTTTTTTTTTTTTTGCTTCAAAGTTCTCTAAGCTATCAATTTCACTGTCCTTGGTCTATCTTAGTGCACTGAAAGCAGAAAGCTAGAAAGTGGCGGAATTTTCTTTAGAGCCCCAGACTAACTGCACTTGAAGCTTCACTTCTTTCCAACCAACCAGATATCTGGGTTGAACGGAGTCGTAAAACCAAGTCTCCTGGTGGAGACGGACTCCGGCAGAGAAACCCACACGGATACCCGAAGCTCTTCTAATCTAATCGTGTCCATTTATCGGGAGGAATGCCGGCGAGGACTCGTCCCGGAGAAAGCAAGGTGACAATGTCCGATAGTCCGCGGACCGATTCAGGAGTTTCTCTGTGTGTGTGTACGGACCCCGGTCTGGCACATCATCCGGGGGAAATCAACGGCGAGCGTGGAGAACCGGCCTGTATCAAGTCACCAACGGGAAAGGCAGGCTCCATCCTGGGCGAGAGCCCTTGGCTAATTTCGGGATTTCAGGAAGTGCGTCTTTTGTTGCTGCATGAAAAAGTTCTTGCTTCATATATACTAAAAAAAGAATCACATTTCAATGAATTTACTTCAAAAATTTGGCTTACATTTTTCTATCAAGCACTATTTTACTTGCTTCCCCAATAAAACACCCATCAGTAAAGCTTAGTATGAAATGTATTTTTTTTTATTCCTATAAAGTATTTAAGAAATAAGCTGCAAATTTAGAAGTAGTAGTAGTAGCGCCTATTTACCTTTAAGTAGTAGAGCGAAAAATTGTTTCAAACGTTATTGTTCTTATTTATTGATCTAATAAATATCTATTTATTAATTATAAAATCTATTTAATATATTATTGTATTATAAAATCGATTTATTGATCTCTTTCATCAAGTACTTATTAAATATATTGATTTTCATTAAACTAGAGTAAGATAAAAACATTAGTGTAATGTAACACTGTCCGGATTAAAACATATTTAAAATAACTTTAAATTCCAATGTTTTATTACATTTTTTGTACTAAACCTCTAGATCAAACTCAAGTAATTAAAAAATAATAATTACATAGTTAATTGGTAAACTCTCTGAATAGAGAAGGCGTGTGTAGCATAATGAGGGGTTTCAATATTTTAAAGAAGTTCATAGGCCTCATCAGGTTGACCATGACCGGATGGGAGCGCTGTGTACGGATTCAAGGAGGCCTCTCGGATGCCTTCGAACTTTAATAATGGTTTACTGCAGGGATATGGTATCTCTACAGTTTTTCTTTAAACTATATGATAGTAAAATTATTTTCCTATGATTTGGCTTCGCTTGATGATAATAGATAAGTTGAACCTGAGAAGGTGGCAAGTGCCATTAGGGACGTTGGACCTCATGGATTGCTGACAAGAAAAATTATAGATTGTTAAGTAAGAGTCACTTTAATACCAGGCCCTATGAACGTGTGGGGCCATAGTAACGGATCCAAGTATTTAAGGACCTTAGTTCACAAGTCACCTCTTTAAATGGCTAGTAAACAGATATTGACGAAACCAAACTCATTTTAGACATTTTTCCCCTAGAGCATGTTTCAAAAGAGCACAAAGTTAATCTGTACCAAGCAGTGATCTGTCAAGTTCTATTGAACAGCTGTGAAAGTTGGGCTCTCACTGCATCCTCGAGCAAAGACTGAATGTATTCGAAAATAGCCGAGGAGGATCACTGGCAACAGGTTTTGGAAAGGACGTCCTGTGACTGTCGAAGCGAGAGGGAGGAAACTGCAGTGGGCGGAAGACGTAGTACGAAGTGGACCCGGAGGTAGGCAAGGACTGAGATGGGTCGACGCAGTGAAGAGGGGCGTTCAGGAATACATTGCCTGGTGGATATCAGGTGAAAGAGGATTGTGCAAGTAACGAAGGATCTAGATGACGGAGTGATGGAGTTGAGCAGAAGTAATTGGTAAACAAACGGCTCAGATTATGTATACTATGGGTTTTAAAATATAATATAGAGTTATTAGATGATTTTAGTTGGGGTTCGGTCAAGGTAGATCCAAAAAAGACAAATTTAAAAAACGTATTTTTTTTTTTAAAGGATTATCTGCCAACGTTTCGGCTTATATTGTAAGCCATCTTCAGGGCTACCATGAAAACGAGAGAGGACATCCTGTCCCTAAGTTCACATTTCCTTGACCGAACCCCAACTAAAATCATCTAATAATAATATCTGCAGTAAAAAAAAAAAAACTCTTCTATTGATAAAGACGCTCTTTAAATTTGATATTACAGTGAAATATCGTGCGATTTTGCTAGTCTAAGGAGTTCAATGCATGACGATGTTTGGTAACTAAGAAATTTTACTGAGCTTCCCAAATAGCCTTACCTCAGATATAATGAAATTTGTATTAAGTGCCATTTTAAAAATGTATTATTTCGATTTTTTCCCGGATTTATTTGCTAAAGATTTATTTCAGATTTATTAACTGCGTTATACCAATCAGTAGCCTATAAAATTATAGTTTTTGTTCACCTCAAATTCAATTTCTTTGGAATTGAAGATGAGCTATCTAACCTATTCTTAAAGTAACTATGCATGGAATTGGGCTAACTTTTTTTCCTTTTTTTTAATCAAAAGTTTACCCTAGGTGTAAATCGAACCCGCAGCGAGTTCCATAATGAACACTCGACTGAGAGCAAGGACCTTGTAAGCAGGTAAATTTCAAAAATTACGGAATCCACATGCAGTATAAATATTACTGAAATACTTAGTTATTGTTTCAATATACCTATATAATATCATATCACTATAGAAAACCGCAATTGCCAGCTCAAATTCCTGTGTACAATTCCATTGAGGTAGGATCTCGTACCATTATATTTATGTAATTGCAGACAACCGCAGATGCATATTTCACGTAGAACTATTGATGGAGATCATCTCAAGCCAATAGCGACAGGAATATAAAAAGTATGATCGGATTTTGTAAATGGAGCCTTATTGGCGATTATTTTAGCAGAAACAATCCGGACATTCATATATAGATAACCATCCACAAGCTATTGAGAATATATATATTGATACATTTTGAAAAATATATTGATTACCAAACATATAAAAATCATTACTAAAGCTTAAAAAAAAAAAAAAAAACTGAACGAACTGGGTATTACTACATCAAACGGACAATAAGTCATAATATGAAAATTAGTTTTTTTAATAAACATCATTAAATCATCAGAATGTATATCTAGTAGCAGATGGTTCAATATTGATTGAGTCTCCATTGTATTGACAAGTAATTTCGAAATTATGTGGAAAATACCTTCGTTTTGAAAGATTTTATTTATTTAGCAAACATAAAACTAACAAATTATATGAGATAATTTATTTCAATACTGCTTGGAAGGTATTGAAAAAGTAGATCGAATACAACTTGCGTTACCCAGGAGGGTATTTTGGAATTATTAATACAAAAACTCATTTCAAGTCACAAATAATTTCTGTATAGTTTATCGATTTCGTAATGTTTATTTACTGTATACTTGTTATAATATAATGTACAAAGCGCGGAACAGATTTTCTTAATCTTTGAGAAAAAGCTTGAAACCTGTTGGATTAAGGTTGTTACTTGCCGGAAGAAGTGTTCTCAAACTTCGGAAGGAAGGAGGAAATTCTCATAGTTAGTGCAATCATTAAGTTTTTCTACGTAATTTCAAGATAATTTCTAATTTACCACCAAAGAACAGGCTTTCAATTACACATTCCATTCTTCCAGGTGGAAATTAAGTTATACCCCGCTAACGATTCTCGTCCTGGCGGAGGACTCGGAAGTGTGGCTAGAGATCTGCCAGACGTGGGATCCCGAAGACAAAGGACTTAGTTCCATAACGAATAAAATTTCTATAACAGCTCATTTTCTAAAACCGTTCAAGTGTAGTAAGATCCAGAAACAATTCCCACAAATTCACAGTGCGAAATTGTTTCTTCCGCAGAAAGGGTCTTTCCACAGCTTGTTTTCCCGTTATGAGATTACAGGAAATGCTATTATCGCGTGGCTAGGATGAGCGATATGGATCCAGAGATCCACCATCGCGGAATCTGTAACAACTGAGATCTTTTTGGAATAGGAAGCTGTGATTTGAGGCGAACAGAGAAAAAAAATACGCTAAATCGATTTAAAGAAGAAAAAACGTACTCCAACATTCTTTTAAAAATTGTATAACTCAGAGGCATGATCATATACCGATAATCACCTTATGTCAATAGTTTTGGAGCAGAATTGAATGTTAAGGGCTATAAAACAGATCTATCGTTCGTCTCATCAGAAGGTAAGTTTTGTGACATTGGACACACCGAACCTCCCCTGATGCATGGTGTGTCAAGGGAGAGAAAATGAAACACTTTATATATATATAAGTGTGTGTGTGTTGTGTGTATATAACAAACACTTAGATAAATACAAGAAACTTTACGACCAGCATGGGCTCTCCTGGCTACCATATTGTCTGTTAGATACCATCAAATGTGCCATATTTCATGGAAATACTTATAATCTGACTAAAAAGCATTTAGCTGTCTTCCTTCTTGAATATTTCTTTTCTTCAGACGTACAAATCGGGATATGAAGATAGCATACGCAGCAATTTGTATAAATGGTCTGGGGCTAGCATCCTCTATATCTTCGGTTCACAAATTATGATTAGTTCTTAGTTCCTCAGAAGAGTGCAGCACTGGTATATCGATGGGGGTTTTTCCTGAGAGGAGATCAAGTGTCGCTTTCGCTTTGTCCTGAATATTAAAATAGACCCTAAAAATGGTAGTTTTTTAGTTATTCCTGAAGTGGGTCGATACATCCTGCCCCCATTGTACCAGTTAATTTTGGAGTACCTGCTATTCTGTAGTGATTTTCTTCCTTAAATGAATTCTCTTCTGGGAGGGATAGTTGACAGCGGAGAGGGGAGTCTTTCTTTATTTTCAAGACGAAATCAAGAAATCCATCAGTAGAAAAGCAAAAGAAAGTGCTCAACCACGTCTAAACACATCCTTCGGTGTGCGTGACCAATATCCAGGAACAAATAGGATTAGAGATAAGGATTAACGTGTGTCATGTATATATTTAGGCTAATAATTTAACTATCATTAAGTCCCTGACCCAATCCTTAACTATTATGGAAAAACGAAAATTTGAGGGAAAAAAAAAGTTGGTCCGTTTTTATTAAATATTTTGGGCAATAGTACGGGAATAGATTCAATTTTTTTTTTTTTAGAGAGAGAGAGATAGAGAGAGAGAGAGAGAGAGAGAGAGAGAGAGAGAGAGAGAG